>ML784264.1:5661-21214 GCA_009831015.1 Picea engelmannii
AAATAATGTCGAAGCACCTAGGGCAATGATCTCCAAGATGTTTGATAACATCCTTCTATGTTCCCACTGAAATCATGACCTTTGGGCATAAAAATCCTTATATATCAATGTAAAGAGTGTTGAAAAATTAGGAGAAAGTAAGTTTCTAGTTCATATTTGCTTGAAAGTTTGGAATGCATGAGCTCTTCGAGTGTTAGTAAGTTTTTGTTTCATGTCTTGTTCGAAGTTTGCATTAGTTCTTTCCGTGTTCAATACTTTGATAATTCATGCGAACTTCAAAAACCACAATATAGAGTATTGAGGAGTTCACTTGGGTTAGAGCTTGTGAAATGTGTACAAATTGAGGGTTTTTGCATGTGAATCACGGAATTTAATTTCGGAAAAACTTAAAAAAACTATAGTGCATGTCGTAATGAGCTCATTGTAGACTCATTTTTTAAAAATGTACAAAAACTATCCTTTTAAATGCAACTGTGTAGAACAAAAAGAGAATAAACCCATATGCAAACATAGTAAATATCAGATCCAAAATACTTGACTGAGAACACACATTTTGTCCAATACTCGTCAACAGAAGAATGACATGAACAACTGCACAAAAGATTATCAAAGACAATATTTTGAAATCCCACTTCTCTGGGCAAAACCTTATTCAAAGCTTTAGTCTGAAATACATACAGAAAACCAACAGTTCTGTTCAAAATGAAGGACGTAGAGTTCGTATGACTTCGTACAGTTCTGGGTTTCTTTATTGGGTGTCCGTATGAGTGTACGGAGCTTCTTGGTACGGATCAGGTTCCTGTTTTTCTTGCTGCAGGTGGTCACACAGTCTTTGATATCAATATCTGATATCCTCTTCTCCTCTCAACTGTACTGGTATGGCCCTTCCTCTTCTTCTGCAGGTGGTCACACAGTCTTTGATATCAGTATCTGATATCCTCTTCTCCTTTTAACTGTACTGGTATGGCCCTTTCCTCTTCTTCTGAAAGTATGTCCCTCTCTCGGCCTCAATCCGTACGGATCGTATAGATCTTTTGCTGGCTGCGGGTTCTAATTACTTTGCCTTTGGAGATCTCCTTGCCCTTGCTTGGCCTCTTTGCATGAGCCTACTTGGCCTGTATGCTTGACCCTGCTTGGCCTCCTTGATTGGTTCTCCTTAACCTGTCTCTCGACCTCCCTTGGAAGAGCCTCCTCACTCAGTCGACTGGCTTCTCTCTGTTGAGGTGAGGTGAAATGAAGCTCTCTAGGTATAATATAACCCTAGCCTCCCTCTCATGCAATTCTGGCTTTTGGATCTTCTTCTCAAGACCTAGATCTGATGGTGGGGACTTAATCACTCATTGAGACAACTTAAGTCACTTCCAACGGTTGTGACTTAATCTCAAGTTGACTTGAGTGATCCCCACCCACATTATGTTGTCTAGACATAAAGTGGGCCACTTCCACACTACTAGACACCCCTAGTGTGGAAGTACCTGCCCAAGCTACATAATCTAACAAACTAAAGCCTCAAAATAGGGACCTCGATTTAGTAATTCTCTGAGATTGTAATTGTATGCTTAATTTCTTGGTGCCATAGACCCAAACCCCTATGCTTTTTATAGATATTGGAAGAAGGAAAGTGCTAAATTAACCCATAAGTTCATGGTCCTCAACCTAACCCATGCGTTCATGTTGAAGCAACCTATGAAGTAAGTGGGAGTCTAAGGGGAATCTGGAGGCATGTTATGCCATGCTTGAGCTAGAGGGAGTGCCCCATAGGTTTTTGATGTAGACTTGGGTTCAAGAGAAGGCATGATGTTGGTAGGTACAGGAAGGAGATCTTGTCTCAAAGAATTGTTAAGTTGAGATGCATCATCTTGTTTACGGAAAGTGCATTTTTGAGAAGTATTAACTTGGATTTGGGGAGATTGTGAACCCTTTTGGGGAGGGGAAGAGTTCTTCCATGGAAGGCCACGACATTCATTTGAGTTGTTAGTGTTGCACTTATGATTCTTGCACCATTTATTTGTATTAGGGAAAAGGATGACATCTAATCTTGTCTTATTATTTGTGGGGGGATTTGTATGATGAAGAGAATTGGGTGCTTCACACCGCTTGGGTGGAGGCACATAAGGCACTGAAGGAGGAGGGCTTTGTAACCAGTGGCTTCAATGTTTGGAGTTGTAGATAAAGGTCTTTGTTACAGACTCACAACAGCAGGGGTGCCATCTAACACAAATATGACCATGAAACAATTAAATGTGATGCAAAGGTTTCTCAAATTGTCTTTGATTCAGGTTGGATGGTTCAAGAAGTTTGATCTGTTGAACCTTACAGATTCAACATTCCAATGATAGATTTGGAGCAAGTTTGGTCGTATGATGTATCTATTTGTGTATGCCATCCTCTTTGAAAAATGTTAGCTCAAAGAAAACTATGTTTTACACTTCTGGAAGCCGTTAGATTTAAAGTGAGCTCACTTCATCTTCATCTTTGATTTCTGCTGAATTTTGATATTATACTTGCTATGTATGTGATTGTTGCATTCAAATTTCAATGGTATTATATAATCACATACATTTTTGGCTGTAGGTATTTGATGCCATTGCAATATTGATATTTGTGCATAGCCAAGCATACCTTTTACTGTCACTATATAGTGATTTGTGTTTCTGATGATGAACAGAGATCATGGAGACATGTCTTCAAAAAAATATCGCCATGACAAGCGTGTTTATCTAGGAGCACTTAAATTTGTACCTCATGCAGTGTACAAACTTCTTGAAAACATGCCCATGCCCTGGGAGCAGGTATTAAATTTCTTCAATGTGTTATCATTATATCTTTTTGCTAAACCCTAATCATTGTGTATATTTGTATTTCCTAATCTGGGCATAGAGGAGTGCATTTGGTGAGTTATGCCTTCTGTATTTGATGAATGTTTCCTATTCAGGTTCGCGATGTTAAGGTACTCTATCACATAACTGGGGCTATCACTTTTGTTAATGAAATACCATGGGTTGTTGAGCCCATATTTATGGCACAGGTAAAGTTCCTGTTCTTTTGACATTTGGATTGTGTTCTTGTTTTATTTTGTCCTCTTATGATGAATAATTGGGCCTAATTGGAAGCTTGTTTGCAGTGGGGTACGATGTGGATCATGATGCGAAGGGAAAAAAGGGACAGGCGGCATTTTAAAAGAATGCGCTTTCCACCATTTGATGATGAGGAACCTCCTTTAGATTATGCAGACAATTTGTTAGATGTGGACCCTCTTGAACCTATCCAGTTGGAGCTGGATGAGGAAGAAGATTCTGCTGTATACACATGGTTTTATGACCACAAGCCTCTAGTGAAAACAAAGCTTATAAATGGGCCTAGTTATAGGAGGTGGCAACTATCACTTCCCATCATGGCAACTTTGCATCGTCTCGCAGGGCAGCTACTTTCCGACTTGATTGATAAAAACTATTTCTATCTCTTTGATATGGAGTCATTTTTCACAGCAAAAGCATTGAACATGTGCATACCAGGTATTGCAAAGCCCATGCCCAGAGAATTGTTGGGTCAATCTTTGGTCATCTATTTATGTTTTCTCTTGTCATAACTATTATTGTTGCAATCAAGTCTCACTTTTACTGATGTGTATATTTTAACAACAGGAGGACCAAAGTTCGAACCGTTGTACCGAGATATGGAGAAGGGTGATGAAGACTGGAATGAATTCAATGATATTAATAAGCTTATCATCCGCTCTCCACTTCGGACAGAATATAGAATTGCATTTCCTCATCTCTACAACAACAGGCCTAGGAAAGTGAAGCTTTGTGTATATCACAGTCCCATGGTGATGTACATAAAAACTGAAGATCCGGATTTACCAGCATTTTATTTTGATCCTCTGATTCATCCTATTTCTTTTCATAAGACTGATCGCCGTGAGAGGAAAACTTATGAAGAAGATGATGACGATGATTTTTATATTCCAGAAGGTGTGGAACCTTTGTTGCATGATACACCACTTTACACAGATACAACAGCTGCAGGTATTTCATTATTGTTTGCTCCACGACCATTCAATATGCGATCAGGTCGTATGCGACGAGCGGAAGATATTCCTCTTGTTTCTGATTGGTACAAGGAACACTGGTATGTATTTTTTCTGATGCATGACATATAGGTACGCTCTTTTTTTTCTTTAGTGTGTCTTGCATGTGCCATAGATTTGATTCTTTGAATGTTTCATGTCATGCAGTCCTCCCACATATCCAGTGAAGGTTCGTGTGAGCTATCAGAAGCTCCTAAAATGTTATGTGTTGAATGAACTTCATCACAGGCCTCCAAAGGCTCAAAAGAAGAAATACTTGTTTCGTTCCCTACAAGCTACCAAATTTTTCCAGACAACTGAGCTAGATTGGGCCGAGGCGGGGCTTCAAGTTTGCAGACAGGGTTACAATATGCTGAATCTTCTTATTCACCGAAAGAACTTGAATTATCTTCATCTTGATTACAATTTTAATCTGAAGCCTGTGAAGACACTCACAACCAAGGAGCGTAAAAAGTCACGTTTCGGAAATGCTTTCCATTTATGTCGTGAAATTTTGCGATTAACAAAGCTAGTTGTTGATGCAAATATACAATTTCGACTGGGAAATGTAGATGCTTTCCAGTTGGCAGATGGATTACAGTATACATTTTCACATGTAGGGCAGTTGACTGGTATGTATCGTTACAAGTATCGGCTTATGCGGCAAATAAGAATGTGCAAAGATCTGAAGCACTTGATTTATTATCGCTTTAACACTGGGCCTGTTGGGAAAGGACCTGGATGTGGATTTTGGGCTCCAATGTGGAGAGTATGGTTGTTTTTCCTACGTGGTATAGTACCACTGCTAGAAAGGTGGCTTGGAAACTTGCTTGCACGACAGTTTGAAGGTCGTCATTCAAAGGGAGTGGCAAAAACTGTGACCAAACAAAGGGTTGAAAGTCATTTTGACTTGGAGCTTAGAGCAGCTGTCATGCACGATGTTCTGGATGCAATGCCAGGTGATTTTAATTTTTGCTTTCTGTGATAACTGGCAGGAAAGGGAGGTTTCTGTTGTTTGGAATACATCAATTAGATTGAAATCACTTTGATGCTTAGTAGTAAAGGCCTGAGTAAATCTGTTCGGTATATGTTCTTCCCTTGATGGGCATTGCTATTTTTCCTCTCTTCTTAGCTCACTTTGTCATGATTAATTTTGTTGTTGAGCATGAATTTGCTTTTGCTTTGAATTTTCTGCATCCCTGTTTCTCCCTCTGTTCTGTTTTAGTGTTATGCAGTTTCTGAGTTTCTTAGTGATTCTTTTATCTGATGGTCTGACATATTTGGTCATACTGTGACAGAGGGCATCAAGCAGAACAAAGCTCGCACCATTTTGCAGCATTTGAGTGAAGCCTGGCGCTGTTGGAAGGCAAACATCCCCTGGAAGGTACATGTTGTAATAGAGCTTTCAATTAAGCATGAAAAAAATGACTCTTTTATTTCTTTATGTTCTCTGTTATATCTCAAGTTTATAGATAAAATAACTGCTTTGGTACTCCAGGTGCCTGGCTTACCAGTGCCAATTGAGAATATGATTCTTCGTTATGTAAAATCAAAAGCAGACTGGTGGACTAATGTTGCTCATTATAACCGTGAACGTATTCGGCGTGGTGCAACAGTGGACAAGACAGTCTGTCGGAAAAATCTAGGAAGGCTCACACGTCTTTGGCTAAAAGCAGAGCAGGCATGCTTTTATTTCCCCTACACTATATTGAATCGACAATTTGTAATGTTCAAGATCGAAGAGGTTTATAAATTACTGATTAATTGTGTGATTGATTAACAGGAACGACAACATAATTACTTGAAAGATGGTCCTTATGTAACACCTGAGGAAGCTGTGGCCATCTATACCACTACAGTGCATTGGCTGGAATCGAGAAAATTTTCTCCCATTCCTTTTCCGCCACTGTCATATAAACATGACACCAAGCTCCTAATATTAGCACTTGAAAGATTGAAAGAATCTTACAGTGTTGCAGTCCGATTAAATCAACAACAGAGGGAAGAGCTGGGTCTTATTGAGCAGGCATATGACAATCCACATGAGGCATTATCACGTATCAAACGTCATCTGCTTACACAGCGTGCCTTCAAAGAAGTAAGCTGTATAATTAATCATTTCCAGACATTAAATCAATGAAGTTAAGATGTTGTCTGCCTTGGTTTTTCTGACAACTGGCTGTGTTTCACATTGCAGGTGGGCATTGAGTTTATGGACTTGTATAGCTATCTGATCCCTGTGTATGAAATTGAACCTCTTGAGAAAATTACAGATGCATATCTTGATCAATATCTTTGGTATGAAGGTGACAAACGCCATCTCTTTCCAAACTGGATCAAACCTGCAGATTCAGAGCCACCTCCACTTTTGGTATATAAGTGGTGTCAAGGAATCAATAATTTGCAGGATATATGGGATACCAGTGAAGGTCAATGCGTTGTGATGCTTCAGACAAAATTTGAAAAGTTCTTTGAAAAAATAGATCTGACAATGTTAAACAGGTAATTTTTTTGTTTTATGCTGGGAGTTTGTGAGTACTGAATATCTTTTTGAGATTCAGTTATTTTTCCAGAATCTGAATTAACAATTATTGCAGGCTTCTGCGTTTGGTGCTTGACCACAACATTGCTGATTATGTCACTGCAAAAAACAACATTGTTTTATCATACAAAGATATGAGCCACACCAATTCATATGGGCTGATTCGAGGTCTTCAGTTTGCCTCCTTTGTTGTGCAATATTATGGTCTGGTCTTGGATCTCTTGGTTCTTGGTTTGACTCGGGCAAGTGAAATAGCTGGTCCTCCACAGATGCCAAATGAATTTATTACTTACTGGGATACAAAAGTGGAGACGAGACATCCTATAAGATTGTATTCTCGTTATATTGACAAGGTGCACATTCTTTTTAGATTCACTCATGAAGAGGCAAGGGATCTTATCCAGCGCTACCTTACAGAACATCCAGATCCAAACAATGAAAACATGGTTGGTTACAATAACAAAAAGTGCTGGCCTAGAGATGCTCGCATGAGGC
This sequence comes from Picea engelmannii, assembly GCA_009831015.1. Lineage (NCBI taxonomy): Eukaryota > Viridiplantae > Streptophyta > Pinopsida > Pinales > Pinaceae > Picea > Picea engelmannii. The sequence goes on from ML784264.1 coordinate 12,768, forward strand.
TGATGAAACACGATGGTAAAGTGGTGTTTTTCCCTTTGGTTTGTTGTTTTTATTTCTTTCAGTAAAATCTTGACACACTTGAGATGATTACTCAAATCTAAACTCGACTGTGTCTGGTCTCTTGAATATTTTGCAGTTAATCTTGGGAGGAGTGTTTTCTGGGATATAAAGAACAGACTCCCTCGTAGTATCACAACATTAGAATGGGAGAATAGTTTTGTCTCTGTTTATAGCAAAGACAACCCAAATTTGCTTTTCAGCATGTATGCCCTCCTTACTCAGCCAACTCTTTTGTTTCCATGTATTAATAAGTTGCATGTTTTGTGCAACAAGCCAAAATATAAATTGTCTGTGGTTTACTTATGTGCAGGTGTGGATTTGAAGTTCGAATATTACCAAAGATAAGAATGTCTCAAGAAGCATTTAGCAATACGAAGGATGGAGTCTGGAATTTGCAAAACGAGCAGACTAAAGAGCGCACTGCTGTTGCTTTCTTGCGAGTTGATGATGAACACATGAAGGTGTTTGAGAATCGTGTTAGGCAGATCCTCATGTCATCGGGGTCAACAACCTTCACCAAAATTGTAAACAAGTGGAATACTGCACTAATAGGTAAGTGCTTCTGGTTATTGCTGTTTGAACTGTACTAGTTTTCTTGCCTCTGCTTGCATAATATCACAAGCTATTTTAGATTGTATACAGACAATTTTTAATACATTTTCTTATTTTAGATGTTTATTACATGCCAATTTGTCTTCTTTGATTGGTGCAGGTCTCATGACCTATTTCCGTGAAGCAACAGTGCATACACAGGAGCTTCTTGATCTCCTTGTCAAATGTGAAAATAAAATTCAAACACGTATCAAGATTGGTTTGAACTCCAAGATGCCTAGCAGGTATTTTGTGTTTCTCCATAGGAAAAGGACAGCAATATGCGTAAAGGAAATACTCAGTAAACTTAAATTGCCTGGTTAGATTTGAATATTATTCTGACAATTTATGTGTTGTAAATTAGGTTTCCTCCTGTTATCTTCTATACACCCAAGGAAATTGGAGGACTTGGAATGCTATCTATGGGCCATATTTTAATTCCACAAAGTGACCTACGTTATAGTCAACAGACAGACGTTGGAGTTACACACTTCCGTAGTGGTATGAGCCATGAGGAAGATCAACTTATTCCAAATCTGTATCGATACATACAGGTAAGTGTAGGTAATTTATCTCTAGTTGAAGCTGTTTAGAAATGCAAGTTCAAAGTCGTATGCTGAGATAACAATATTGTCTATGGCAGCCCTGGGAGAGTGAATTCATAGACTCTCAACGTGTTTGGGCTGAATATGCTTTAAAGAGGCAGGAAGCACAGGCTCAGAATAGACGTTTAACTCTTGAGGATCTTGAGGTGTGCTTTCTTCTCAATTCTCTTTATAATTATTGAACCTACTCTGTTTGTAGCACTTATTTCTTTGGCTTTGATTTTCCAGGATTCATGGGACAGAGGTATTCCTCGCATTAATACTCTTTTTCAAAAAGATAGACACACACTGGCTTATGACAAAGGTTGGAGGGTACGAACAGACTTCAAACAGTATCAGGTTTTGAAACAAAATCCATTTTGGTGGACTCATCAGCGGCATGATGGGAAGCTGTGGAATCTAAATAATTATCGAACAGATGTTATTCAGGCCCTTGGAGGAGTGGAAGGCATTCTTGAGCACACACTATTTAAAGGAACTTAGTAAGTCTTAACATTCTTTTATATTACTTAATTAAAAATTTCCTTGTATTTTGTGACTGGTTTACATTAATATAATTACTACATTGGAAATAAGATTTGACATCCCTTCGCTTGTGTAATGAAGCTTCCCAACATGGGAAGGTCTGTTTTGGGAGAAAGCTTCTGGGTTTGAGGAGTCAATGAAGTACAAAAAGCTTACAAATGCACAGAGATCAGGGCTGAATCAAATTCCCAATCGGCGATTTACACTTTGGTGGTCTCCTACCATCAACCGTGCCAATGTTTATGTGGGTTTTCAAGTGCAGTTGGATTTGACTGGAATTTTCATGCATGGAAAAATTCCAACACTGAAGATTTCTTTGATACAAATATTTAGGGCTCATCTGTGGCAGAAAGTACACGAAAGTGTTGTAATGGATCTCTGCCAGGTACTTGATCAGGAGTTGGATGCTTTGGAAATTGAGACTGTTCAAAAAGAGACTATACATCCCAGGAAAAGTTACAAGATGAACAGCTCTTGCGCTGATATTCTTCTTTTTGCAGCATATAAATGGCCAATGTGCAAGCCCAGCCTTGTGGCAGAGTCTAAGGATGTTTTTGATCAGAAGGCAAGTAATAAATATTGGGTCGATGTGCAACTTCGGTGGGGAGACTATGATTCTCATGACATTGAGCGGTATACGAGAGCCAAATTCTTAGACTATACAACAGATAACATGTCAATTTACCCATCACCCACTGGTATGTACCTCTGCAAACTATGTCTCAATATAAGCTTAAGGGTCATTGAACTGTTTAACATTATCTTATTTATTGCCTGGAATTAAAAGGATCCTTAGGAACTGCTGAACTAATCTGCTTCTGTTTTTTGTGAAGCTAAGGTTAAAAGTTAAAACAAGCATACTTTTTTAACAGATGAATGGTGATATACTAACTAAAAAATTTGATTCAGGTGTTATGATTGCAATCGATCTTGCTTACAATTTACATTCTGCATTTGGTAACTGGTTTCCTGGTTCAAAGCCTCTTCTGGCTCAAGCTATGAATAAAATAATGAAGGTAAAATAATTTACCCTTCGAGTGCCAAATTTCATTTATTTATTTTCTCAATCTATTACTTCTTGAGTATTCATGCATATATATATTTCCTTGGAGTTCTGCAGTCAAATCCTGCCTTATATGTGTTAAGGGAGCGCATAAGAAAGGGCCTGCAACTTTATTCTTCAGAGCCAACAGAACCATATTTGTCATCTCAAAATTATGGAGAGATTTTCAGCAACCAAATTATCTGGTTTGTGGACGATACAAATGTGTATCGTGTCACAATACATAAAACTTTTGAAGGAAATCTTACAACAAAGCCTATTAATGGAGCAATTTTCATCTTTAACCCAAGGACAGGGCAACTATTTTTGAAGGTTTGTTTCTCGTATGATTTGTTTTTGATATGTGCTACTTTGTACAATTTTGGGAGTGGATTCAGTTAGTATCATTTATTTGGGATCGACTTCTACTCTTAACATAATGCAAATAATTGGACATTCCAGGTTATCCATACTAGTGTGTGGGCAGGACAGAAGCGTCTTGGTCAGCTGGCTAAATGGAAGACAGCTGAAGAAGTAGCTGCATTGGTACGTTCACTGCCTGTTGAGGAACAGCCAAAACAGATAATTGTAACTCGTAAGGGAATGCTTGATCCCCTGGAAGTTCACTTGCTCGATTTTCCTAACATTGTAATTAAAGGCAGCGAGCTTCAGTTACCATTCCAAGCATGCTTAAAAATTGAGAAATTTGGTGACCTTATTCTAAAGGCTACAGAACCACAGATGGTTCTTTTCAACATATATGATGATTGGTTAAAGACTATCTCATCATACACGGCATTTTCTCGTCTTATACTGATCCTTCGTGCCCTTCATGTGAACAATGAGAAAGCAAAGATGTTGTTGAAACCAGACAAGACTATTGTTACTGAGCCACACCACATTTGGCCTAGCCTTAATGATGATCAATGGATGAAGGTAGATCTCTTTTAAACTTCAGGATATTTACTACTGATAAAGAAATCTTCTATGTTGCAGGGTTTCTATTAATAGGAGTATTCAATTTAGTATATGAACGTGCCTTTCTGTGATTTAGTATTTTTATATTGGAGGGTGTATTTAGAAAGAAAAGGAAAATAATATAATGAATGATCTGATATTTTGCAGGTGGAAGTTGCTTTGAGAGACCTTATCCTCTCTGACTATGCAAAGAAGAATAATGTCAATACATCAGCATTGACCCAATCAGAAATCCGTGATATTATACTTGGAGCTGAGATAACTCCCCCTTCTCAACAAAGGCAACAGATTGCCGAAATTGAAAAGCAGGTAGGTGGTTTTGTTGCAGTTCTGATGTTTAATAATAAGGGTAATGTGCTCAATGATATGAATGCAACAAATTGTTTGCTTAATATTTAATAATGGAGATTCGTAAACCTTTTATGCAGGCAAAGGAAGCAAGCCAGCTCACTGCAGTTACCACAAGGACTACAAATGTGCATGGTGATGAGTTGATTGTCACCACAACCAGTCCATATGAGCAGGCTGCTTTTGGTTCCAAAACAGATTGGCGTGTGAGGGCAATATCTGCCACAAATCTGTATCTCCGAGTCAATCATATCTATGTTAACTCTGATGATATCAAGGTACGCTTGTGTGGACTTTTTCTTTTACAGTATATTCATTTCTAGATTTCCAGCTAGTATTTCTTTTTGGATTCTACAGGGGCTCATTGCTTCTAATTGTGGCTGTTTGAACAGGAGACTGGTTATACATACATCATGCCAAAGAACATCTTGAAGAAATTCATTTGCATAGCTGACCTTAGGACTCAGATTTCAGGGTATATTTACGGTATAAGCCCTCCAGACAATCCACAGGTGAAGGAAATTCGCTGTATAGCTATGCCTCCACAATGGGGAACACATCAGCAAGTTCATTTGCCTTTGGCTTTGCCGGAGCATGAATTTTTGAATGATTTAGAGCCTTTGGGATGGATGCATACACAACCCAATGAGCTTCCTCAGTTATCACCTCAGGTCTGTTGTTTGGTGTTTACTCATTAGGGTAGAAAGAAGAATGCCTTTATAGCTAAGGAAAGCGTGCTTAATGGTAAGGAATTTCATTAAATACTTATTTTGCTTGTCATGGCTTATCAGGACTTAACATGCCATGCTCGAATCTTGGAGAATAATAAGCAGTGGGATGGAGAGAAGTGTATCATTCTTACATGCAGTTTCACTCCCGGCTCCTGCTCCTTAACTGCATATAAGCTTACTCCAACAGGTTATGAGTGGGGACGGCTCAACAAAGACACTGGAAGCAATCCACATGGTTATCTTCCTACTCATTATGAAAAAGTACAAATGCTTCTCAGTGACCGTTTCCTGGGATTTTACATGGTATTTCCTAATCTATTACCCCGGAAGAAAATTTAGTTTTTGTTTGCTTTTTATATTCTAAGTTACATTTAATCCTGGTCAAATCATATGGCAGACCAATCCATTTAGTAATTGCAGGCTAACTTAATTTATAGATACACTGCAGTTCTAGGTAGTAAACTAAAAATAAGTACATCCAGTCCGGTATATAGAATGTTTAGGGGAAAATTTGATTCTAGCCAAGATTTTAAAAAGGTAAAAGAACCATTAAACTGTTCCACTCGAATGTCCTCAATTTTGTAACATGATGGCGAACCTCTGCTAATTATCTTCATTTGATTTTCGTTCCTGAAAGCTCTGTTGTGTTTGTGCAGGTACCAGATAATGGTCCTTGGAATTACAACTTTATGGGTGTTAAACATACAGTCAGTATGAAGTATGGAATTAAACTTGGAGCTCCTCGTGACTTTTATCACGAGGATCACCGTCCCACTCACTTTTTGGAGTTCAGCAATCTTGAGGAGGGTGATCATGCAGAGGGAGATGCTGAAGACATGTTTACTTAGCTTCCGTTCTCTGGCAAGTTGTGGGTATTTAACTTTTCAGTCCACCAAGAAATATGAGAAATGCTGGTAAGCTAGCTAGCATGACTTGTGAGTAAATGCTTTAGTTTTAGCAACTGTCTAATTGTTATATAAAATCTTCTCTAACATTTGGAAAAAGTAATCAGAAATCTTTTGCTGTTTCTGGAGAACACAAGTCAGAAAAACCCTTGCTGGACTGCATTTGTATAAAATATGAAACTAGTGACTAAAAGTTGTAGTCATATATACTTGGCATTACTTGTTTTTATCTTTCATTATGAGGGGTTAACTTCGAGGAAAATTTTTGGGGCTAAATTTCATCATTTGGCTAATTTTTCGAAAGGATTTTGTCAATTTCCATTTTTTTTTTCTCAATAATTATTTGCCCAAATTCTATAGGATAAAATGTTTAAATTAAAAATCACCAAAATTATCTAGAAACTATATAAAATCATAAAAAATTGGAATATTTTTACAAAAATATTCCCAAACATTTTATAGTTGGCATTTTAATAATTAATAAGATTCACCAAAGTTTCTACACTTTAAGATAAATATGAATCCTTAAAATTTTCCCTACTTTACGATAAAGATAAATATGAATCCTTAAAATTTTCCCTACTTTATGATAAAGATAAATATGAATCCTTAAAATTTTCCCTAGTAAACATTGTCAAAATGAACAAACATTGTAATACATTTTTCGGGCATTGTATTGAAATCTTGATACATGGTTCCATAGGTGGTCATCCATTCAGTATTTTGTAAACATTGTCAAAATGAACAAACATTGTTATACGTTTTTCAGGCATTGTATTGAATCTTGATACATGGTTCAATAGGTGCTCATCCATTCAGTATTTTGTAAACATTGTCAAAATGATCAAACATTGTAATACATTTTTCAGGCATTGTATTGAATCTTATACATGGTTCAATAGGTGCTCATCCATTCAGTATTTTGTTAGGAGTTGTCTTATGAAATATAAGCTAGTATCTATGGACTTAGGGAGCAAGCAAGGAAAATCTACTTCTGCAATGCAGATTTTTGCGATATTTACAAGGTAGCAGATGACAGAAACAGTACAGCTTGTTTATGTGTTTATGTCTCAAGCTACTTGTGCAATGCAGATTTTTGTGGGGCAGCAAATGACTGAACAGTGCAGCTTGAGTATATATTTAAGTTGATCAAGCTTAAGTCGCATGATTTGGACTTGGGAATGGCTGGACTAAATTCAGAAGAAAATGAGTATGTCTCAGACTTTTGATAAAACTATGCAAACGAAAATCTCTGGAAAATATCAATGTTGCATTGGTTTCCTGAATGGGAGAATACCAGGGATGGGGGAACAAGTGTTCAGAATGGCATGGCAGGGATGTGGGGAATTAGTATTTGGAACAGCTAGGGCACACCCCAAAATTTTCCGAAGACGATAGGCTGGGGATGACAAATATATATATATGTGTGTGTGTGTGTGTGTGTGTGTGTGTGTGTGTGTGTGTTAATTGGTGTAGCTCGAGTGATTGGAAGGAAAGATGATATCTTCTCGTACCCAGGTTCAAATCCCATATTGGCATGCTTGCTCTCTTCATGAGCGAGTTGTTCACTGTTAACTTGGCCTTGACCCCTGAAGAATCTGGTTTAGCTTGAGTACCATCCTTGCAATAAAATTTAGAATTCATCAAAAACATAAATGACAAACATTGAAATAGAACTAGTTTACTGTATAAATCTTAAATATGAAATTCCAAAATAAAAATAAGAAATAACTCAATAAGCTTGGATATTGTCCCATCATCAATTTCATCATACATGATTGAGGTCCAAAACTTTAAAGTCTTAAATTTATGAAATTGCAATAGGATAGTTTGATAGGAATTAATATGAGGGTGGGGGCAATTAATATATTATASATTTTCTCTATTAATTCCACCCCCAACCCTCATATTAATTCCTCCTCCCACCTTCATATTAGAGAAAAKGTATTATAGGAATTGATATGAGGGTGGGGGGAGGAATTGATATGAGGGTGGGGGGAGGAATTAATATGAGAAAATGTAGTGGGGGAATTAATATGAGAAAATGTATTATATATTTTTTCTATTAATTCCTCCCCCCACCCTCATATTAGAGAAAATGTATTATAGGAATTAATATGAGGGTGAGGGGAGGAATTAATAGAGAAAATGTATAATATGAGGGTGGGGGGAATTAATATGAAAAAATGTATTATACATTTTCTCATATTATTTTCCCCACCCTCATATTAGATACATTTTCTCATATTAATTGCCCCCCCACCCTCATATCAGGGAAAATGTATTATAGGAATTAATAGGAGGGGGGAGGGGAATTAATAGAGAAGATGTATAGGGGAATTAATAGAGAAAATGCATTATACATTTTCTCTATTAATTCCCCTCCCCTCACCCTTATACATTTTCTCTATTAATTCCTCTCCGCCACCCTCATAATAGAGAAAATGTATTATGCATTTTCTCTATTAATTCCCCTCCCCCCACCCTTATACATTTTCTCTATTAATTCCTCTCCGCCATTCTCATAACAGAGAAAATGTATTATACATTTTCTCTATTATGAGGGTGGCGGAGAGGAATTAATAGAGATTATACATTTTCTCTGTTATGAGAATGGCGGAGAGGAATTAATAGAGAAAATGTATAAGGGTGGGGGGAGGGG
>ML784264.1:27658-62171 GCA_009831015.1 Picea engelmannii
TAAACCCAATTGACATCTCATGTTTACGTTTACGTCAACTAGTACAAACCATTCAGACTAAACCCAATTAACATCTCATGTTTACGTTTACGTCAACTTATTGAACATTCTACAAACTTCAAAACTTGAGAAGTAATAGGGCTCGGATGGTGTATACATGGTTAAACATACCCACACCTTCGAGACGTGTTCCCTGCAGAAATGCTGTGCCGGGGACACTGGGTACGTCAAGGGCGTTGGGGGACAGCTCGTCCCCAACGTACATATCTGTACTAATTTTTGGCGTCCACTGCAATTGAGTTAGCCCCCATACATCCAGAAACACCCATATTTGTCTACTATTTAGCGGTGGGATGTCCAGAAACACCCATATTTGGGTATGTTTTTTCCTTTGTTTTCCCAATTTTTTTTTTATCTTTATTTTCAAAGAAAACAAAACAAAGTTATATGGGCAAAACCCAAACTTATCTGTTTACTGACAGCCAGAAAAAAACAAGAGGAACGTTAAGGCTTTTACATTCCGTTAAATACAAAAAAAACAATAACATAACCATATAAAAAACGTTTGGGACTTCTACTTGATCTGTACATTTGGGCATGTTTTTTCACGAACGAAACTATAAAAATTTTGCTCTCATTTCTAGTGGGTCCAACCAACCTTCCCATACACTATAAACCCTAAAAGAAATTTCAAATAAAAAGACATAGTGATCATTTTGAAGGGTGAGTGCTGGTGTTTATAGGTATCGGGCAGTGGTTTGGAACTTGGAGGGCAGTGGTTTGGAACTTGGAGGCTGAAAACTCATACTCATAGTAGCAGAGGATTTAGAGAACTTCAATATTTCATATATTATGTAGGTTCTAAAATGATTATTGAATCATGGTGTATCATTGTATTTCATTTTGATTGATTTATATTATAGATTATTGTTTGTGATATTAATCATTGATTAAATAATTTTAAATATATTAAAAGTTTATATGTTGTGAATTATTTTATATTTGGGCAGAGGGTATTCGATACGATGCATCCTTGTTGGACTCGTTTTTTGAAATTAGGGTGGCCTGTTTAGGCATATTTAGATGCATGTTCCATGTATTGGAAATACTGAAAAATTGGTGTAACATTACAAATATGACACAGTAAAAAAAATGATGTAACATTGCAAAAATGACAGTTAAAAATGTAACATTGCAAAAATGACAGTTAATGTAATTATCGAAATGTTAATGTGTGTACTGCTTTATCAGTCGTTTGTTTGTTTTTAATCTATATGTTTCAAGTTCCATTCTAATAATCACCTTCCAAGAAAATATACTTATAAGAATCACCTAAGTTCCAAGAAAATATACTTATAAGAATCACCTTCCAAGAAAATATACTTATAAGAATCACCTTCCAAGAAATTGAGAAACTTGAAAATTTCTAATCTAATATTCTAAATGGGTTTTCTAATAATCGAGAAATTCTAAATGGGTTTTCTAATAATCGAGAAAGATAAGAATCACCTTCCAAGAAATTGAGAAACTTGAAAATTTCTAATCTAATATTCTAGATGGGTTTTCTAATAATAAAAAAAGATAAGAAATTGCACTTGGGAAAGTATTTATCTCACTGATGCAAAAACTGTATCATCATTTTTAAAGATATTTTTAGATGATTTGCAAAATTTTAGGTATAATAATAAAAACAATTCCAAGATTAACTTCCCAGTTTTGCTTAAACTTGTGGGTTTAAGGGTATTATATAGATGCTTATTTATTTAGATTAATTAACATTGATTTTTATAACTTTTGACAATAGGATGGGTTGAGTTCATCTTTTACAATAACCATCAATAAATAGAATAATGCTTATTTAAATAAAGTAATTAAGATTAATTTTGATATTTGAAAAAGAGATTAAATAAATACTCTGATATCTGATAAGAAAACCTAGTAATACAATTAAGGTTATTTTTTACATTAAATTTCTTAATAAATAAAACACTATTAATAAAGATAAGTAACTTTTGAATAGATATAAGTAACCTTTGATAAAAACTATCAGTGGATAGCATAATGTTTTTTTATTTAAAGTAATTAAGATTGGATTTGATAAAAGGGTGAGTAGAGGGTTACTTCTACAATGGTATTAATAGATATGAGTTGATATTAATAGATATGAGTGGAGGTCGTTTTTTACATTAAAAGACTTAATAAATAAGATCTTAAGAAAAGATATGAAAAACTTTTGGTGAATGAGTTGAGATTATTTTTTACATTAAAATATTAAACTATTAAAATATAGAATGTAATTGATAACAATGAAATTTAGAATCTAGACTTGGCTAGATTAGGCTCAGTATTGACTTAAATTCGGATTACTAATCTTAATTGTAATCGAAGGAGTAAGGTTTGTCATTCATGTAAAATAAGCAAAATAAAGTACAAAATAATAAAATAGAGAGAAACATAATGTTTGTTTATTTTATTAACTTTTGTTTTAGGTATTACTCCAACTACTCCAACTTAAAACAAGATACCACCAACATAAGGAAAGTTCAAAAAGAAAGAAGTGCTTTAGTTTTGAAAGGATGTGTGATAATAACTCCAACTTAAAACAAGATACCACTAACATAGGGAAAGTTCAAAAAGAAATAAGTGCTTTAGTTTTGAAAGGATGTGAATGATAATAATTTTTTCATTGTTGTAAATGATTTTGTTTGAAAACGATTTAGCAATAGGTGGTTTATTGTTGAGTTAACAAATATATCTCTACGGCCTTAAGATAACATATATATTTTGTTGTGTTTGTTTCAGATTTGACTTGAATTGTTTGGTAGAGATGATAATATTGTTCAAATTTCTTTGCTTATATAGGTTTTTCAACCTCTTAAAGCCTAGTGGAAAGTTTGGGAGTGGAACAAAGACAAGCTTTCAAGATATATATGGCTATTGAGGGTTGCATATTTCTTTTCCACATGCCCATTTTAAGCCATTGATTGAATAAGATTATGGAGGCTTGAGTCCAAACTAATCACATGGCTTATGGACTTTACAATGTATATAAATGTTTGGCAGAGCACAAGAAGGCTTTTCACTTGGTTGCATATTCTAGGTGGTTTAACTCTTAAGGAAAAAAATGACCAATTTGGGTATTTTTGGACAAAAAATGTTTTCAATGTGGTAAAATAAAATTCCTCAAGCACCTCTTTTGGTACAATTACGCTAGAATTCACATGGGATTATATCACCAAATTCCATGGCCAACTTCTAGTCCATATGGGATTGGATCACCAAATTCCATGGCCAACTTCTAGTCCATATGGGATTTGATCACCAAATTCCATGGCCAACTTCTCCTTGCATGCATATCTTGGAAAACAACTTATAAATGATAAACTTGCACTATTGAGTTTTGAACTTGGCAACTAGGTTGATTTGAAATGTTCTTTCTCACATGATAAAAATAAAATGATGCTATGCTTAATAAAGCATAACATGTCAAGTGTATCCTTGATATGAGAAGTTACTAATCTACATTAATTTCTATATGCAAATTATTAGGGAAATGTTAAGCCAAACATGTTACCCTTTGCACCAACGTGGGGAGCATTGGGTGGTGCACAGTAAACCATGAGTGGAGATTGTCTTGCTAGTTCTCTACTACATTTGGCTCAATCCTGAGACTCTTAGCATCTCAAGGGAAGACCTCACCACATAGTTGATTAAGTTGTTCTTGAAAGGAGGGGTTTTTGTTAAAATTGATCATCTCCACCTATACAATAGAATGAAGTTTCCATTGCTTTCCATTTCAATGTTCGAGACAAAGAAGTCTCGAGAACTTTAGGATAACAATGGTAGACAGGGTTACCATTTTGCTAACAAATAATGTGTAGGGACTTGTAGCCAATGTTCATGATGATTCACCACTTAACGTTGAGCTTATTTAATCAACAACTTGATTTATGGATGTTGTGATTTGTGTTTATTTTGAGTATAAATCAATTGGACTTTAATTTACTCTTTTGTATGTCAAGGTGAAAATTTTGTTTAGAGCCATCTCTTGTGCAATTTTAATAGGGTCCTCCCAATTTCTGATTTTGGAGTAGCCAGTGGTCGTTTCTAAGAGACCCATCTTTTCATATAAAATTTCACACACTATCTAATTTATTAAAAAAAAGTTAGAGGGGCATGAATCTAAAAAACAAACACAACAAAAGAGGTCTCTCCCTATATATTTATCACTAATAATAATTTTTGCAGTATATTTTTTGGTATCTCATAGCTTTTCTTTTATTTAATGCATGATGATTGTCTACCCATTTATTAGCACCTTGTGAAGGTAAATAATTATCCAACTCCTATGTGACTTAAGAGAAGGGAGCCTTATTAGTATGTGGGTTGGCTCATTAATAACATTAATAATGTTATAGGGGTAGTGAGTTCGTGAATAAGAAGAAGGAAATTTAAGTGACCAAAATTCATTGATGAAGTGAAAGGTCCTCTGCAGTTTGAAGATGTGTTAATAGTTTTAGATTAATTGGTTTTCATTCCTTAGGAGCATTTGAAGTATTTAAGAGTATGCCAATGCATTGAGAGAGGTTACTTAATCAATTGTAGGGTTATAAGAGAGATCAAACTTTTTTAGCTTGGAGATGAATTGATTAGTTGACCTACCTTTAGAAGGAGACAAAGCACTTCATAAGTGATGCAAGGATTGCATTGCAACAACACCTAAACATTGTCACTTCTCTTACCAAGTTATTATGATGTGTTGATTTGGTTTTGGGAGCTCACTATGTCCATAGTTTTATATACCAAAAAAGTTATGCACGTTTCTTAGTTTCCAAAATCAATTGAATAACCAAGGAACTTTACGAAGTATAATTTCCTATGGGTTTTATCTTTATAGTGGTAGTAAGTTTGTAGATAGGAAGAAGGAAATTTATGTAGGAAGAAGGAAATTGAAGTGACCAAAATTGACGGATGAGAGTGAAAGGGCATTTTACCTCTACAATTTGAAGCTTTATTCATTTACCTTTATAGTGGTAGCAAGTTCATGGATAGGAAGAATGGAGTTTAAGTGACTGAAATTGATGGATGAGAGTGAAGGTCATTTTACCTCTATACAATTTTAAGTTGTGTTAATAGTTTTAGATTAATTGGTTTTCAATCATTGGCGTTGAAAGTCTTTAAGAGTATATATAAATGCATTGAGAGAGGTTACTTCATCAATTAATAATGTAGGCTTATAAGGGAGAGGGGTCAAACCTTAGTGCTTGGAGCTTAATTGATCGATCAACCTAGCTCTAGAAAGAGATGGAGCATTTATTAGCGATGCAAGGATCCCATTTGAATAACACCCCTACCTAGATGTATGTTTAGCAACAACACTCGAACTACATGTAAGTTTATCTTGGCACCATCATGAAATCTATACTCTCAAGTTCTAGGTCTTGGAAGTATTGCATATGAAACATATAAAGTAGGCGAATATCTCGAGCATACGACAAGTAATCTCAATCAAACTACAATATTGATAAGTGCATTTTCATTTGGTTTAATTTTTACTTTGAATGGTAATGGGTATCGTATTTTAAACTTTGGTAGCAAGTCATATGTTTTGAAAATTTAGGGTTAATAAATTTTAACTTAGTAAGAAATATGTTTTGAAAACTTAAGCTCAATAAAATTTAACTTTGTAGCAAGTGAAGCTTGTTTTTATATGGTGATTTTCTTCAATTTTACTCCTTATGTAAACAAGGGGAGGCAATAAATATTGTTGATCACATCGAGGTGTTGTGTGAGTTTTATGTGACTAGGCTACATGTTTCTTCACAGAGGCGTACAATTTGGTAGAACTATGATCAATATGGAGGGGTTCAACACAGATATGTGGAAACTTTGACCACACTTGCTTGTGCAGATTGTTGAGAGGCAGTGATAATTCATTGGTGGAACTTTAATCAATTTGGATGGGTTCCATGTTGACATGAACTTTAATCAATTTGGATGGGTTCCATGTCGACATGTGAAACTTTGACCACACTTTCTTGTGGGGACACTGCCATGTGATTAGGGGGCCATATGGTGGGTGTAATAGTGGTGAAGTAGGTTTGCAAAGCTATGACCCACTTGCTTGTGGGGAGATTTCCATGTGGTCAATGGGGGTTGTATGACAGTTGTGGTAGTAGTGGAGCAAGTTGGCAGAACTATGACTGCTTGTTTCATGATCGCTATCCTTACCAGTGATAGAATAAAAATGATGCCACAAATACGATTTATAGAGATTCTCTTGAGTCATAAAGTTAATTTTGTGTTGTAAAAATTTTAGCCCTAGGAAAAGACACATTTTTGAAAAGAATATATATTTTTTCATGTCTATAGCCATAATAATACTCTTCACCAATTATGTATTTGTAATGTGCAATTTAAAAAAAAAAAAATTCATATTAATGAATTAAAAAGAAAAAAAAGAAACTAAAATTTATTTAGCATACATTTTGAAAAGATAAGTTATTTCACTCACTAAAAAGTAGTTTAGATTGGATTTGCATTTCAACATTTGTAGTAAAAATAGAGTTTATAATTGTTTTGGTAGGTCTAATATAGTGTCTCTTAACATGTAGTCTCAATGATAATTTTAGTGTAGTCATTACTCATTTACATTGTCAAGCATGGTAGATGATTTAAACGATTATCTTCATTGGAATTTAGTTGTTTATTGAAGGGTTTTGAATGTTTGCTTTGATATTTTTTTAGATGATTTAAACAATTATCTTCATTAGAATTTAGTTGTTTATTGAAGGGTTTTGAATGTTTGCTTTGATATTTTTTAGATGATTTAAACAATTATCTTCATTAGAATTTAGTTGTTTATTGAAGGGTTTTGAATGTTTGCTTTGATCTTTTGATTTTTAAATCATAAATGGGAGATTTTATATTAATAAAAGTTGCAATAGAGTTTGCAATGTAATTACATCAAAAGTTTGGTTCAAGACTATTTAACCAAAATTCAAAAAGAGAACTCTCTTCCAACATAACGCTGTACCCATCTAGTTCAGTGAGCAAAACATCCCATAATTTCTTAGTGGTGTAGGTTCTATAGAATAAACCTAAAATTCTAACTACTTTGTAAAACATTAAATTTAACAAAAGCTATGTTAGTTAGCTACTTCTAGTGTTTCTTTTGCTGGATCCAAATATTGCTTGACAATTTCCATATCATCTTGAAGCTGGTGTACAATGTCTTCTTCACTTGGTCTACCACAGTTCAAATTCAATGACTACACTTTGCTCCAAAGTGCTCACCTTTACTTAGATTTACAACCATGTTCCTGAGCATGTTCTTATGTTGAACCAAAGTGCCCATGATAGTTGCAATTTGGGTAGTGACCCTATGTTCATGCTCATGTAATTTTGCAAAGGCTGTGTAGATTGAGCTTCTATTTCCTTGAATAGCTTCCTCATGACCTCACAAAGCATGCATAATATCATGTAACTCCCTGGATCCATCTGAAAACTATAGTGGTCCAAGATCCAATTCAATTTTGTAAATGCATTGTTGCCTACAACTTATTGCCTTTGCTTTACCTTTAGGTCCCTCAACACCCAGATTAAATTCTGGTGTATTTCAGAGTAGTCTAAGCAAACACCATACAAAAAATTCCCAACCAAAATAAACAAGAGGGTTGACAATGAAGACAAAGATTCAAAGGATAGACTTCCTATCTTCATTGCAAATTGAACAAGATGAAATGGAACCTTCTAGAGCTGAGAAGGAACATATATAACTCTTTCCAACCTTGGAGGGTGACTAAACAATCTTGACATGAATCAAAATCAAAAGAGCACACACCCAAAAGTATGGGTCCTCTTGAAGGTAAATGAAATTCATATAGAGATAGTACAGGTCCCCCTAGAGGAGAGATTGGAGAAAAAGCAACATCCCTTGTATAGAAAGTTGAAATAGACCCAATCACTGCAATATCTTCTAAACATAAAGAAAATAGAGGTGGCAACTTTTTTTTTTGTAAATAAAAAGTTTGTATTTCCTTAAAGTATTTTCAAAACAACATACACAACAAACTTGCTACCTGTTCTGCCATACATATGGAAACTAGAACATGTGGCACTTTGTCAAATGTTTGCATAAGTATGATACATGATGAACTTCCTACACTTTGCAATAGTCTATCTACATACATGGCTCTTAGGCGAACCCAAATTTCCATCCTCCTCGGTTGGTCACAGAGCGAACACGAAGGGTTGGAAACATGTTGGGCACCTGTTCTTGGCTGGCTCGCTTGACATGGCGTTGAACAAAGCATCTAGGCATAGAGAGAGGGTCGTTTGATGGTGAAGCTGCTCCACGACATCCCGTCTCATCTCAAAAATTAACTGTGAGAGGCGCCACGTTCTGGGGAATCCGGGACATAAGCTGGATAGAAGTTGTCGGTGGTGGAGAGTCACCTATAGGTTGAGCCGCTTCTTCCTGTTGAACCTCTGTGGGAAATTCTTCCTCAATAGGGCAGTCACCCAGGTATGTGGCAAAGTCGTCTTCCAGGGGAAGATGACTAGAAGTAAGGGGTGGACTCAAAATATCCGAAGCAGAGAAGAGAAAGGGGTCTCTGGGTTCTAGAGGAGGATCTTGAAGGATTTCTTCCTCAACATATGCCATGGACTGGTCGTCCTCCATCCAATTTTGGGCGGAACCTGGTGAGAAGTTCAAAGGGGAACTAGCAGGGTGATATGGAGCAATGGGGGGCATAATTGGTTTGATGGAAGGTCTAGGACGACGGTGTTGAGCAACGAAGCTGTAGTAGGCTGGTCCTCTCTTGGGATTTCCCCTTTCTCTGGGAATTGGGAAAGCTGGTGCAAAGAAAGCAATTGGAAGGGGGAGAGGACACACATAGGATGGAAAATTAGAGTGGGAGAGAGATACTTGAGTCGTAATTTGAACAACAACCAGAAAAATGAAACAATTGTTGATGCTTACCTTCATGTTTTCTGCTCCCTTGATATGGGAGTGCTCCATTAAAATCGAGTTGAAAACGGGCAGGCGATTCGTACCAGGCTTGGCATGATCCAACTTGCGCTTTGAGGGTGCCATTAACTCAAGCTTCCCACACATGTGCACTAACGTCCCCTTCACTTGCATGCAATTCATGCAGAATGGACGAAGGGGNCTGAATATGCATGGTCGCTAGATGTCACCCCATCCGGGGAACATAGGTGGCAACTTACCCGTATTCCAGAAGAGGATTAAGACCACACGTGCAAGCTGAACCAAAATGTTAGAACTCACCAATCTAATACCTGAACCAGTGGTCCATAGTCTTCACACATGTAATCCAAAGTTCAAGCGACAGAGCCATAATCCACAATGTTAGGGAGAATTACCTTCCATAAGTTCAAATACACATGACCCTAAATGTCTAGGCATGGGAGTAGATGGGAGGGGACTCTTCTCATAATGCTCATTTCCATACGACCAATCTGGCCTACGATATGCCATGTGCCTCCTCAATTGCTTGATACATGACTCATTCTCCATGATAATGTCAAGGGATAGGTTGGTTGTATACCTTTTCATTTATAACTATGACCCCCACTTTTAGAGAAGTGGCTTGATTAGCAAAATCACCTGCCAAAGAGTTATTCTCCCTTAAAACTTGATAAAAATTTCCACATGAGATATTCTTTGTTTCTAGTTTTAACCGCTCTATTACTAATGCTAAGCGAACATCTGCTAGAGTGGTGTTCATGATCATATGTTTTATGACCATCTTTGAATCCCCCACGACGATCAACTTTTGAATGTGGGAGTTGATCGCGACCTTCAATCCTTGTAGTAATGCATAGGCTTCAGCCTGATTATTGGATGATATTCCAAGACCCTATGCAAATGAAGTTTCAATTTTTCCTCCAGGGTTCATGATAATCCCTCCCGCACCTGCTACCCCAATGTTTGCTTTCATTTTCAATTTTCTTTAATGCAAATGTTATTATCCTCATTGAGTGAAATTCTCCCAACTTAGCCTAGTGGGATATAACCAAAAAATTCTAGCATTAAGAGAGGAGAAAGATGCATAATTTGGCTATTATATTGATATACAATTTAAGTTTAATTTTCTTGTAGTAACATGTGTCCTGTCACATTCCCTGAATAAAGTAAAACGAAAAAAAATTTGACCTCAAACTTCGAATGTAAAGAAAGAAAGAAAGTGTCCATTAGCTGAAAAATATAGATATATCTTGACCCCTAAGCTTTTAAGTGTGTTATATTTTTGCATTGAGAGAAGTGAGGTGCCCTTACAATCTGTTTTGGAAGAGATATGTCTCTTAGTGCTCTTACAACCTTGTTTGGAAGAAATGTGTCTCTTAGTGCTCTTACAACGCTGTTAGGAAGAGCTGTGCCACACCTTATGCTAGGTCATATCTTAAAGCAAAGAGAGATTTGTGCTTTGGTGTTTTTTGATCCCTCTAGAGTTTTAATAAATCTAGGGTTAAGATGGATCTATACTATTCACATATACAACAAAAATGTCAAAATATTATAACTAATCATACAAAACTTATTGAGTAGTATTTCACTTAACTACTTGATTAATCTAGTTTAAGTAAATATCAACTATTAAATTATTTATTTTATGCATTTGTAGATGGAGATAGATGCATAATTGCATTTAGAGTAAATAGATAATCCTCAACTAGTCTCGATCATCAAGTTATTCTCGATCCTCGAATTCACTATATAAATATGCAATTATGATTGAAATGCATGAGTCGACAATATTAATTAGGTACAATATCTTTATAATTTATTAATTGGTGAATAATTCACCTCCAAGAATCTATGCCTTTAAGGCCCTCATCCCTATCGATGTTGTTTTGATTTATCTCAATTTCAAGGGCCTTATAAACCTTTATTTTATCATAGTGGCCAATTTTAGGGATAATTTTAGGGTTATCAATGCAAATGAGATGGCCAATGTTTGAGAGTGCTTTACTAAGGACAACCTTTGAACTCAATTATATATAATATCGACACACTGTTCTTTAAGTTTTGCTTGTATAAATCTCCCCATCTCACCGATATAATGCTTTTTACATGAGCAAGGAATGGTCTAAACATCCTTTTGATGTTTTGGATCAACAACATCTGTAACACTATCCAACATGTCTTTAAGAGTATTATGAGGGGCGACGATGTTGACATTTTGGTAGCTGCGAGAGGTATTCCCTCCTAGACAACTTTTCTTAGAGAAGAAAAAGATTCCAATAAGTCAAAGGAAGACCATTGAACAGTGGAAGAACACCTCGGAAAAGAATAAAGTGGAATAGAAGACCATAGAAGAGAGGTCGACCCACAGGAAATAATAATAAAGTGGATATATAATTTCCAGGAAGAGAAGTCGGCCCACATAAATAATAAAGTAAATTTGAAGACCCAGAATAAAAAGTTGGCCCTAGACATGTGCCCAAATTAGTATATGGGTCAGTTCATTTGGACACACAGACAATTCTCCTTCCAGAGTGCGTACTAGCAGCTGCAGTTACAGTGGCAACAATTTCTCTATTTCTGTTCTCTGGTTCTCTTGGAGAGTGCGCCTCACTTGGGGAAGGATATTCTTGGTGGATATTGGTGATTTCTCTTGTGAGCTACCTTTGGAGGAGTTCTGCTAAGGTTGTGTGGTGCTGCTCAGTTGCTTCATGCTAGTTATCAGTTGCAGTTGCAGTGACCAATTACCAATGGCGCCAACTTTGTGGTGCCAGTTCTAGTGATGCGCCTATCTTGGTGCCAACTTTGTGGTGTGCCATCTTGTGCCAGTTATGTGGTGTTGATCAATTGTCTACCCTCGCTAGGGTTTTACAAGAAGAAGAGATAAGTATTTGTTACTAGGGTTATTCATTGTTGGTTTTCTCTTGTGATCAGATCTTGTTCATGTTTGTATTGGAATATTCTCTCTAAGAAACGTTGGTTGGGTTTTTTCCCCGAGTTTGGCGTTTTCCCAGAATAAATATTTGTGTCTTCTTGTGTTTGTTTATCTGTTGTTTATATATTTCAATGTATGATTATTGAATGTTAAAAGAAGATAAAAATGCTATGGTAAATCTAATGTTAACGAAATTAATGAAAATCTAACAAAAAATAACTCTAATATTGCCTTTCTTAAGAATTTTTTCAATTTTATCTATTGTTCCATTGATATAAGGAAGCATGATAATCTTTCCTTCTGTTGGTTCATGAAGGTTATGGTGTCTCTATTATAACAATTTTTTCCACACTCCATGCATCTTGCTTTGATGGCCTTCCTTTTCTTTTTGTAGACTCAAATTCCCTATTTTTCTCATTCCAAAGACAAATTCAAAATTTTGTATATATACGTGAACCACAATTAGACAACTCACGTATACACAAGTTGCTCCATTACAACCAATGTACATCGGGTTTTGTGCTAAAAAAAAAAAATATGTTGGGTTTTCATGCCATGTCACGAGATCCATGATCCTTGACCTTCCATATACTGGAAACGCTCCAACCCGACCCTTCAAGTCCATTTGGAGGCTATAAATTGAGCCATACACAAGCCTTTAAAGAAGTCAATATTGAGAGAAAAAACACTTTGGAGAAATTTCACTTCATATTGACTCTGCATCCCTTTGTCTTTGAAAGTATGAACTTCCTTTGTTTAGCCCCCAAGCTCTTTCTATCTTGAGAAGGAGAAACTCAATTACTCCGACTACTTGTGAGCTTTCCTTTGTGTAGGATTGAAGTGGTGAAGGCCCAGGTGGAGGGACTTAGTTTTTCGATTCCGATATATGCTGCTACAAAAGTTTGTCACCTATGCACTTCTGCTGATTACATTAATAGAAATACTCTTTTCTCGTCCAATTATATGTTGCAAATATTTGTATTACTTTCCATGGGCATATTTGTTATAGATGTTAGTGGATTATGATAGTTTATATGTTAATGATTTATATAATTTCCATATGCTTGTGTGTCTTGGTTGTTGAGAACAAGTTGTAGGTATCAAGTGTTGGATCGTGAGCTCAACTGTAATTTTCTTCGAACGTCCGGACGAGGTAGGCTTTTAGCCTTCTTTTGTTAACATTTCCATTTGTCTAGCACACTTGAGATTAAAGTTGATTTATGGGTGTCATTCTGTCTATTGTGGTTTACCCCAAGCCATAGAGGGAATTTCCTCGTAACAAAATTGACAACTCCACTGGGGATATCTCCCTTTTTGGGGTTATTTGGTGATTTTTCTCCTTCATTGCTCTATGTTTGCCTGAGTTTCGGAGTCTCCTATTGCTTGCCAACCTCTATTTTGCTTTGTATATGATTTTCTTGGCCTAACCCTTGCCCAATCATTGTCTTCTTTGGCATACATGTTTTTTCCCTTGACAGTGGCATACATACACATGTTCTTTGTGCTTAGGACGCGTACATACTCATGTTCTCTGTGCTTAGGGCGTGTACATACACATCTATTCCCTGAACAATCACGTACACTATTCTCTAAGTCTTTTGGCTAGGTTTGGTGTTTGTTGGGTGAGTTTTGCTGGTTGCTGAGCCTTTTTGGGTCCTTGTCTCCACTGTTGAGTGCCTACAGAGTGATAGGAAGTTGTGTCATTGTTAAATTTTGTGGGCGAACCCATTTCTTGTCATTTTTCTCATTTGTTGTCCTTGCATTTTGGTCTAGGTAGTCGCTTCTTGGTGTCCTTCTTGGCTTGTCTTCTTGTGCTTGCAATAGGATCGACCTGGGAGGTTGTGTATTCGGTCCTTGCATTTTCATTTCATTATATTGAAAATACAATTTTTTTTTTGCTTTGTTGCATTTTATTTAGAGCATTTTCACTTTTGTCTGCATTACATTAGTTTTGGCATGATAGGAAATATTGCACTTCATTAAAATTGAAGAAATTGCATCCTATGCACAACATTTAGAGGCATACCATTTCTTTGAAAATCAAGACTAGTACTTAGCAATGTTTTTACATTTACTTTTTCTTCATATATGCTGAGTCATAACACCATCAGTTTCACGATCATACCTCTTGAGTAAGAAGAATCCACTAAAATTAACGCTGAATAATTAAAATTGATTAGAAACGATTTTATTTTTCATAGTACACAAACAAGCTTAGGATCTAGGGCCTTGGAATAGGATTTTGTGAGTAAACTTCTCCAAGGCTATCAAACTCAACATATGTGTCTGACCAGGGAGTGGTGAAAGCCATTGTGTAATTGGTGTCATTCGGAGGCTCCACTCACACTAGAGTTAAGCACGAGGTCGCTCAAAGTTGGTTGTAGATATAACCCTCTAATACCTTCCTAGCGTCAGAGATATTTATGGGGTTCTATTCGTATTTGGGGGTTTCGCTAGTGCCTTTACCTCCTTGAGAGGCGATGCTTTTGATACTTCAAGATTTTCTACCCTGCCCATACGATGGACTGGGCCTGCGACTGTTCCCTTGAGCATTGGTTATACCATGGTGACTTTAGTTGCTTGACCTAGGTATCCACATAGGTTGCTTGCATGGGTTATTCTGCTGGTACCCTGAGTTAGATATGGATCAAACAACACACAAATTTTATGGAGGATTTTTTCTCTGGAGGAATCTAACCGAATGTACTGTGAAGCCCACGAGGGTCCTTATAACTGATTCTATTACCTCCACTCTATTGTTCGAGAGTCTCATCCCCTCTTGGGAGAGGCATACCTTTTCTAGTTCGGGAGGTCGCTTCAACTATCATATATTACTTGTGTGCATTGGCCTTTAGTTCTATTCAGGAGTTTCCTCTTTGTTCATTAGGTGGCCTTAGGATTTTGTTTCGCATTGTGAGTTCTGAGCAAGAATAGCCTCCCCACCAGTCTCACCATCTTCTGAGTCAAGTACCAAAGTTTGGTCTATTACAGAAGCCGCCTCCCAAAAGGTGTAGAGTTAATAAACGTGGTACATACGTCTCCGTCACTCAAGCTCACGATCATCCTACCATGATTACTGATGCAGATATGAATTTATCCGAAATCCCTTAGACTCTAGCCTCTGCTATGGTTAGTTGAGTCCCCTTGACTCCTTCATCATCAATTGTTTGGATTTTGAAGAATTCCTCACTTAATACTACCCTGCCCATGGTTTCTTCTCAGTCCATGGGGACGAATCTTTTTGTTTTCCCGGGCAATACCCCTAATCATAGTACTCAGTCAATGCCTTAGGCCTCAAATCCTTTCTCTTTTTGTATGTTAGATATGACTTTGCACTCGTCATCCTCCATTTTGACATCTAAAGTAAATCCTAGTTTTGGGTTTGGGGGCACGACACCTCCTTGTACTCTTTTCACGTTTGGTGGGGGTCATATACCTCAACCAACTCCCATGGTGGGAAGTTGGAATCCTCCTTTCTTTAGACCCAATCCTAGCTACAATCCTCCAGGATGGAGTGCACAAATGGGCGGTCCTTTTACTTCTTATATCCTGTCCGTCATTCCTTCTTCCACAATGTCGATTCCTACGAACACTTTTCTTATGGAAAACCTTCCTCTAACCTTTGATGTTTCATCAGGGGGGAGTCAGTTTTATGGTATGGGAAACCCCCCGCATGGAGTCCCTTCATCTGGGGGTAACATATATCCTCACATGAGTAACCCTTATCATGTTGCTTTCTCCTCGCAAGCGGCTTCCTCGGTGATGAATTCCTTACAACCTTTTTTGAATCAGTTGGAAGGAGGATACTATCCTATCGGACAAGGCCATGGTGTATACCGGAACCTTGCATGGCCCATGATCTCTCAAAACCAATCTTTCCCAGGAGCCTGACCCCAACCATCACCGCCACGACTCCCTTTTATGGCCATGTTAAATAGGTTAGACTTGTCTAAATTGATGAACGACCTCGTGCGTCATGATCCATCATGGCCCCCTGTCCCTACCAATCTTCCCTCCGACATTCCGAAGTTTGAGGGCAAGACTGGTGAGGACCCAGGTGATCATGTGACTACCTTTCACCTATGGTGCTCGTCTAACTCCCTTAATGATGATTCTATTCGTTTGAGACTGTTTCAACGCACCCTTAAAAGGGTTTTCGCAAAATGGTACATCGAGCTACCTGGGGGCACTTATGGAACTTTCAATGAGTCGGTCTTGTTTTTTCTCAACCAATTCCAATTGCCGGTTCGTTATGATGTTGGCATAGAAATTTTATTGTCTTTTCTTCAAGATAAAGCCACTCACATCTCAGATCATATTCAAGAGTGGCAGAGAAGGAAGAGGCAATACTTCGATTGCCTCCCCCACACAATATTCGATAACTTTAAGGTTTACAGGGGAAGGATAACTACCCGTGTCATTTCGTAACTAACTATGCTAGTATAACTAAGGGTTTTATGCGTCTCTTGAAAAATGATACTCTGTTTATATGGGATGAGCGAGCCCATGAGCCCTTTGATGCTCTTAAGAAATTGACACATCTTCTTAAGCCCCCAGAATACAATAGAGATATCCTGCTTTATATTGCCTCATTTGAAGGGACGATTGGTATGGTTCTGGTTTAGGAAGATGACGAGCTCCATGAACACATTATCTATTACCTTAGCTAAAATCTAATTGGTCTTGAACTTAAGTACTCTCACGTAGAAAAGATATCCTTAGCAACTGTGCATGCAGTTTAAAGATTACATCGCTATATCTTACTCTGCAAGACTACTCTGGTTGCTGATATCAATCCATTTCAATATGTCCTTACAAGGCGTATCATAGGGGGGGAATACAATAAATGGATTGTGATTCTATAGGAATCTTATCTTGATCCTCTGTGAAATCTAAAAAGTCACTAGTTTTTGCAGAATTGATGTGAGACTTCCCTACACAGGATGGGGATATTTTTCATGATAATTCATTCGCTGATGAACACATTTTTCTTATCTCATCTTCAGACCCATGGTATGGAGATATTCTAATATACCTTCAAACTCTGAAGCTTCCCCAACATCTTTTGAGAGACGACTGATGACATATATGCCATCAGGGCAAAAAATACCTCATTATTGACGACATGTTATATCATCGAGGGGTGGATGCTATTTTGCGTTGCTGTTTGACTCACGAGGAGGATGAAGACGTTCTTAATGACTGCCACAGTGGAGCATGTGGTGGTCACTTATCCGGGTTTGCGACAACCCAAAAGATATGGCGAGTTAGTTATTTTTGGTCGTTAATTTTTAAAGATTGCGTAGAAGCGGTCAAGAAGTGTCACCCTTTCTAGGTGTTCGCTCGCAAGATGCACTCACACCCTACCCATCTTCACCCAGTCATTACCATTGGTCCCTTCACTGTTGTTTTTCTTCATATGAGATATGATCAATATATTATTATAATGATGAGTGTTCCATATATAGAGATCATATGGTGACCATCCATGAAAGGATGCGTCCCTTATATATTATTATCATTATTATCATTTATTATTATAATAATAAATATTTATTATTATCATTTACTTATTACATATAATATTTAATAATAAATAATTATATTATTAATTATTAATCTAAGAGAATTCTTCTCGATGTTGTCCAAACATCAGCACTCCCTCTCAATGAGGGAGACATTCTGCATCATGCCAAGCTTGTCTCTGAAGTATACAAACTTCACCCTAGACTCATGACACTTGTCTGTCAGTCTTGGGAGACGTCTCTCTCCCACTTGAATCGAGGCGAAACTCCTTCTGCGACTCTCCCTTTGAGCCAATTGTCTCTCTCTGAGATTTGGCTCACTATGCGTCCGCATGTAATAACATATAACATCTTGAGTCTTTATCATTCCTTGTCAAATCACCATGACTAGGACAAAGACCACATCAGGATCTTTCACCACAGGTACACACCTATGAGTGAATTTCATCCTAATGCTAACCGACACGTGGAAAGCACTTCAAGCACCTCGAGTCCATATTGTTCCTTGTCACGATCAAGGAAGGACTACGCCTGGGCCCATTTACCACAAGTACACCTTTATGATAAATGTATCCTATCTCCCTTGGTCTGCAACCCAATCTAGGAGACGGTCCGCCGGATGCTGAAACATCAACACTTCTTCTTAGCTAGGGAGGTATCTGTCCACAGTAGTACACAACTACTATCCAGTGGTACAAAACCACTACTAGTAGCACACAACTACTATCTAGTGACACACATTCACTACCAATGGTACACAACCACTGTAGTAGTACACAACTACTGTCCAAAGACACATAGTCTTCGCGATTGGTACACAACCATTGTAGTAACAAAAGGTCTGTCACACATGGCACTCCCATGTGGACTTCTAGAGGCACTCCCTCTAGAAATACCGGGGTGAACTCCCAATAGTGTGTGACGTCAAGGTCAACTCCCTTGAAATGTCCTCATGTGCTCTCCACAAGGGACGTTGGACTATAAGCTCAAACCCACTTATCCCTTCTCAGATAAGTGTCCTTAGAGATCAACTCAACTCAGTTCATAGAGGAGTGCGATATGGAGAATGTCTGTCACACATGGCACTATCATGTGGACTTCTAGAGGCTACTCCCTCTAGAAACACTGGGGTCAACTCCCCATAGTGTGTGACATCAAGGTAAACTCCCTTGACATGTCCTCATGTGCTCTCCACAAGGGATGTTGGGCTATCCCTTCTCGGATAAGTGTCCTCATAGATCAACACACTTATCCTTTCTCAGATAAGCCCAAACCCACTTATCCCTTCTCGGATAAGTGTCCTCCTTATCCCTTATTGGATAAGTGTCCTCACAGATCAACTCAACTTGGTCATAGAGGAGTACGATCTGGAGAATGTCTCAAGAAGTTGCAAACATCTACACTCTTTCTCAATGAGGGAGGCATTCTTTTCCATGCCAAGTATGTCACGGAAGTACTCGAACTTCATCTTGGTTTGGTAAGAACATCAACAACCTGCTCATCTGTAGGAAGGTACTGCACCAATACTTCCTTCCTTTGCACCATGTATTGGAATAACAGTGGAATTCAACACATGTCCAAATAAATATGCAATGACCTTGCAAAGCCACACTGCTTCGTAGACTGCCACACTCAATGCAATGTACTCTGCTTCTGCGGTGCTTAAGGCCACAAAATATTGTTTCCTGCTACACCAAGAAGCCATGGAAGTTCCCAAAGTAAAGAAACACCCAGAGGTGCTCTTCCTATCCACTGCGATCCCTTCCCAATCAGAGTCAGTATATCCCTGCAATCTCATGTCAATACTTGAAGTATATCTTAGACCATGTCCAACTGTGCCTCACAGGTATATCAACACATGCTTCACAACAATCCAATGTGTTTGTCTCTATTGACTCATAAAATGGCTACGTGTACTCACTACATAACAAATATCTAGTCTGGTGTTAACAAGATACATCAATGATCCAATCAGTTGTCTATACAGAGTTGGATCAATTTCGTCAGAATCAGAAGAATACACACTTAGTTTCTTCAGATTCGTCACCATTGGTGTAGCCACAGGCTTCCAAATCAACATCCGAAACTTCTTCAATATCTCAACTGTGTACTTCCCCCGATTCAAGAATATCTCATCATTTCTTTGCCACACCTCTAGTCACAAGTAGTGCATCATACCAAGGTCCTTCATCTCAAAATCAGAGGCCAAAGCATACTTGCATTCAACAATAAGGCTCTTTGTATTGGTGAGGAATAAATCATCAATGTAGAGGACCAAAATCAGAGACTCACTATTAATAGTCTTGTAGTATAGGATGGGATCGACAACACTTTTATTGAAGCCCAAACTCATAAGGTGTCCATCATTCCTCGCATACCAAGTGTTATCTCCCAATAAAAATTCCTTTTTATCCATGTCTTAGGTGATTTTTTATAGTTTTTTTTATCTCATGAGTCATTTAATAAATATGCCCTTCATAAGTCCAGTCAACAATATGAGTCATGTCACATAGGGTAAAAAACGACTCAATGGTTGTCATAGTCATTATCTTAAGTCATTTTGGGTCAAATTTTAAATCATTTATTTCCTTTTTGATGAGTCATGGGTCATATAAGTTGGTTTTGGTCTTTGTAAAAGCTATCATATCTCTCTCAAGTCACGATTTGACCTTTATATATCATTCCACTTCATGATGGTGAGTTTGTAGTGCATCTGTGTACTTTTGTACTGGAGGCGCTATCAACTCAGCGCCTGTTGTCAGCACAAGGCATTATTTCATTGTATGGCGCACTACAAACTCGGAGGGAAAAGATCCCGTTTTGAAATTTGAATTTTGCATGAAGAAACTATTAAAAGGAGGTGTGACCGAGTTATTGTGACCTTCATCAAAGCGCCAAGGCCCTCTTCCACAGTTGCAACTGTTCATCAAAAGGTCTCAAGGTTTGCACATATTCTTCTTTATTGGGATTTTTTTCTCACCATTACTTGTGCAGAACAATTGAAGCAGGTCCTCATCTCTCTCATGGCATGAAGGAAGGACCCCATCCCTAGGAAAAGGTTGGGCTCTCTGGTCATATTCGAGCCTAAATATACTTCACTAATTGAGCAAGACATGAATCATGTGGACTCCTTCAAATGCTTGGGTTGCTGGAGGTTTTGCCAGAAGCTGCAAGGATACCATTTGGAGGTATCGAGGGATTTTGTACAGAATTACAGGGATGGAAAAACAAAAATTGGTCCACTAGAAATCCATGTGACATCATATATGATTGCTGAAGTGACAGAGATCCCTAGGACAGGGGAACAATGGTTCAAATCAAAGAAAATTGAAAAGGAAGATTGGTGCCAAGACATGCTCAGACCTGAGCATAGAGGAGATGATCTAGTGACAGGTGTTCCCAAGAAATGGCTAATAGAAGACTATGACAAGATGCTGTTCATCATTCAGAGGTTTTTCACATGTGAAGGAAGATACAACTGGGTTTTGCAGTATCATTTTAAGCTTCTCCTCCATTTCACTGGTAAGAAAGAGATAGACTTATCCTTTTTCCTCTTCAAAATTTTACAAAGGATGATTTCTTTTGCACAAAGAAAACCTGAGAAACTTCAAAAGTCTATCTTTCACCATGCTCTAATCAAATTTATAGTTCTTGAGCAGTTGAAAAAGGAAGGGAAATATTGACCTACCTTTTTGTTTGTATCAAACTACCATATTGATTTTCCCCCTTCTCCTCCTAAACACAAAGCCTCTATGAAGAAAATTGCAACACCCCTTATTAACTCCTCTGTTCCCTCATCTGAGATACCACCTCCTTTTGACCCTCCTACTTTACCATTTGAAGCATCAATAGATTCTGTCCCTTTTTCTCTTACACCTGAGACAGACCAACCTTTTGGTTCTACTATCCCCCATGCATATGAAAAACATCAATCCTCTCAAGAACCCATTTCTTCAAAAACCTCACTTTCCCAAGTCTATAGAAGGAAAAGAAAAGAAAGGGCTCAAGAAACTGTAATTTAAGAACATGTAGAACCTCTTATAGAGATCCCTCAAATGCAAATTGAAGACAATCCCCCAATTATCACATATACAGTTGACACACTAGTTCTTAGAAGATCATCTAGGAGGAAGCTTGTTTTATCATAAGAGTTTGTTCCAAGCAGTGAGATGGTAGAACCTAGTGATAAGTTGTCCAAATTTAAAGCTTCCTCTCTTGAAAAGGAAGCATTGGAAGCCATAGTCCAGTTGAGAGACTCTCCACCAGAGACAACTTCAGAGGCAGAGCAGGGACCTAAAGAGGATTGGGATAAAATTTTCAAGGAGGCAGACAATTAGCTTAGGGAGGTCCAAGAAAAGAATCAGAAGTTACATCAGGAAAACTTCACACTTGGGAGACAATTGACAAGCCAAGTAAATGAACTGGTAGAGGAATGCAATCAGCTGAAGAAAAACATCATAAGAAGGAGGTTTCAGAAGAATCAATTGGCCAACATTTAGAAACAAAATCCCAGTCTAAGAGTAGAGAATAGAAGGCTGATAGAGCCCTTATACTTGGCCAAAAATATGCTCAGCAAGAAGAATTTGTCTATCTTCTTGAAAGAGATTGCCCCTTCTAGTTCTCCCAAGTTTGATGATTAATTCAAGATGTTCTAAAATTTTGTGTGATTGATGAATATATGCTGAAGCCATTTTTATGTTATAAAAAAGAGGGATATGTATGGTATATGTATTGAAACGAAGTCTGAGTAGTCTCAATAATATCATCACTTGACATTAATATGCTTTTGTCCAGACAAGTCTTCATTTACAAAACATTTTTGTCACAATTTTGAAGTTTTCAGGGCTACAGAGGTTGTATCATGAATTACCAGGCATATATTGACTCCTTGCATCACCTAGTTCACTTTTCAAAGTGATTTCTCACTCACTGTGTGCTAAAACAGTCTCCTACAGCTAGTTGGTAGTGTGAAGCAGGGTTCCACAGTGTTATGCGCTGCAAACTCATCAAAGTTCTGTGTGTGAAAGATTTGGTCAAAGTCTGACCTGATTCTCAATAGTCAAGGATTGGTTCAGTGTTCCAGCTGGTGGAATTTGATGGTATAAGTCTCCTACACTCATCAGGATGCTTTGGTGGAGCTATTGAAGACCAAAAAGTAGGATAGAGTTTGACTCCATGAAAATAGTATCTAGACCCTGAATATTTGTAATTGATTTAATTAGGAGATTTTGTAGGTATTCGATCCTCTTTTTGGATCTGATAACTAGCATGTAATTTTATTTAAGCCCACAGAGGCAACAATGCTAAAGGTTTGAACTTGAATTCTCATATGTACTTTGTGATCCATACTCTTTTAGCATATATCATGGAATGATAAGTTTCTACCATTGGATGTTGTTCAATCCCTCTTCTTGTCTTTCATCTTTGTAATTGTGAACTTGGACTTCTGTTCATTTCATGTTTATATTATGATTGATGATTGTCTTATTATCTCTACATAAATAAACAAGATTCACAGTTTATTTGCTAGTTATATTCGACATGTCACATGTATAGTTTATAGATGTGGTATTGTTGATATAATCAACTTCTTTCATCCATTGCAATTATAACTTTCTGAGCAGTATCCTTTTGGTGGCCTTGTTTTGTCCCGATTTCTCCAAATCTATATTGAATTGAATCTAGAGCGTGTGAGGTATTCACTTTGATCCATTTTCTACATACATTATTGAGTTATTGATTAAGTTACGAGGCTCTTTCGAATCACAACCTAGAAGGATTCCCAGAGTGATAACACCAAGCTCAAGGTGCTTGCTTGAGTCCATACAGGGCCTTCTTCAATCTGCACACATGAGACTCCTTTTCATGTATCACAAAACCATCTGGTTGCTCGATGTATACTTCTTCCTCAATCTCTCCCTTGAGAAATGCTATCTTCACATCCATATGATGTACTCTCCAACCCATGGATGCTGCAGGGGCAATAATCATCTCGATAGAAGTGTATCGAGCAACATAAGAAAATGTCTCCTCATAATCTATTCCCTCCACCTAAGAGAATCCTCTAGCAACAAATCTCATTTTTGTGCCTCTCGATGCTCCCGTTAACTGTGTGTTTGATCTTATAGATCCATTTGGAAGTCACTACATACTTCCCCTAAGGTCTCGAAACAATATCCCATACATCATTCTTCATGATGGACTGATACGCCTCCATCATGACATCTCTCCATACTAGATGACTAGTTGCCTCCTCATAATATGAATGCTCAAAATGAATGATGTGACTCATAGTTGCAGCATAGCACAAATATATTTGAGGTATCTTTCTCACTTGGAAGGTACCACGAGGAGTTGCATGTCCTTCTGCCTCATGCAGAGTTTGACGAGCCCATGCAGGTCTCTTCCGATCTATTGCAATATCTCTGGGAACATTAACTGGAGCTACATGATCAATTTGATCAATAGGCTCAACTGTCTCCCTCTGAAAGGTAATGTCATCTTGGACCATATTTGACATATAAAGGTTTCCTCATGAAACCAATGTCTAAGACATATCGAGGTTCCCTCATGGAACCAATGTCTCACAAGACATATTGAGGTTTCCTTGTGAAACCAATGTCTTGGTTCCTTCATCTCACCATCTGAGGCACATCGGGATGAAGTCTACATCGCCCCCTACTAGTCCACACAGGACCCTCCTGGGAGAATGTCTCGTGATGTTTCCTCAAACATCAACACTCCCTCTAGATTTGGAGGTGACTCCTCCTTTGTCTGGGCTCCCTCTGACACCGAAGGTAGCTCTTCCTCATTCTCTGGCGATAACTCAATATCTTCTCCCTCTGGATTTAGTACAACCTCCTCTACTTGGATCTATCACCATAGTTGTGCTATAATCGGTCTTGACTGGTTGTATCCATGATCACTAGAACTGTCTCTTCTATTTGGCATGGTCCCATCCTGGGAGGTACATTGCTCCTAGAAACTTCCTATCTCTTAGCATCATGTCTGGAAATTTCTCTCCTTGATATCATGTTGGAAGGTCTTGCTCTCCATGCTGCCTCCTGCGATCGTCATTGTGGCTGCTTCTCAGAGATATTACCCGTGACCTTCCCGAAACAAGAAACAACAATAACAAAAAGCATCTTCTAGAGGAGATCAATTTATCTTGTGCACAACTATATACAATGACCCTCCAAATTATACGTCTTCTACTATGACCAACACACATCCATCATATACTCGATGTCATACGGCTATCAACACACATCCATCATATACTTGATGTGATACAACTAACCATGTTGATTTTCTAGTGTTAAATTAGACAAGCACAATTTTCCGCAAGTGGTAATTACTTTTAATGATATGCAATATTACTTTAGTAAACTCTAGAACTTCACTAAGTAACTCGGAAAATTTCAACTTCTTAGAAACTTCGGTCTCTTCCTTAGATCACTTCCCATGTGTGTGAGAGAGAAAATATGCGTGTCTATTGTTGTCTTTCAAGTGTCTTTTTATAGTAATATTAGATTGATCCAAAAAGACACGTCTCTTTGAAAATTAAATTTAAAATTAAATTAAATTTTCTTTCTTATAAATAGTTGGAGAATACCTCCCGTAACTACCCAAAGATTAATTTGGTTATAATCCATCCATATAATATTTGACTTTGTGCTGAGAGAGTAGATGGAGAACTTGATCCACATGGGAAAGATGGGTTGTCCAAGTTTTACTATAGATGATAATATCATCAAATAAAACTAAGACAAAATGATGAGGAAAGGACAAAATAAATGATTCATGAGACTTTTGAAAGTGGAGGGAGAATTACATAGGCCAAAGGGCACGACCAAGAACTCATAGTAACCCTCATAGTTCTAAATGCAGTCTTGTGAATGTTCCTCTTTCATACGTATTTGGTGGTATCTAGAATAGAGATCAAGTTTAGTGAAGTACCGAGCATCGCTCAATTCATCTGACAGGTCATCAATGACAAGAATGGGAATTTTTTCTTTGATGGTGAGTTTGTTGAGGGTGCAAAATTTGGGGCACATACACCAAGTTCCTTCTGTCTTGAGTACCATGACCACAAGATAAGAATATGGGATGGTACTAGGATGGATAACACCTGCTTCAAGCATTTATTGAACAATATTCTCAATTTCATTATTCTGGGAAAATGAGTGATGATACGGGTGAACATTGGGAGGAAGGATTCCCAGGACTAGAGGAATGGAATGATCATGAACACCACAGGAAGGGGGAGTTCCATGGGGAGTGGCAAAAACGGATTGGTGTTTGGAGAGAATAGATTGGAGTTCAGTATGCCCAGAGGGTGTCTCAACTCCTTGAATGGAATGGATTTAGGAAATAATTCCCGAATGACCTTTTTTTAGGAGATTTTCCATTCGATGGGAACTGATGATATTAGAGGATCCTGCTGTGATGAATTAGAACTTACATTTTTGTCCCTCTTGTTGGAATTGCATGGTTAATTCCTTAAAATCCACAAGGATAGGTCCTATAGTGCGTAAGCATTTAACACCAAACACAATGTCACAACCGTCCATGTCGATAGAAAACATATGAAATTTCAGGTGGTACAAACCAATTTGTCGGCACACAATTTCACAACGCTCGCCACATTTCATGGAACTGCCATTGGAATTCATGATTTGAAATTTTTTTACTGCACGGATATAAAAATTCATTTTCTGGGAAATGTGACGATGAATAAAATTATGGGTGCTGCCACTTTCAATGAGGATTTTGACCTTCCTGTGCTTAATGTAGCTAATGAGCTTGAGGGTTTGGGGAGAATAGAAGCCAGTGAGGGCATGCAACGAAATCAATAGTTCAAATTCTAGTGGATCAAAGGGCGAAGTAGGATTATTTGTTAGGGGAAGGTCTTCCACTGGGGAAACTTCGGCCTCTTCATCAACAACATCCTCAGAAATGGCCATAAGAAGCTTATGTTTCTTACACTTGTGCCCCGAAAAATATTTTTCATCACAATTACAACAAAGACCATTGAATTGGAATTCAACCATTTATTCCCAAGTTAATTTCTAGATCTTGAAAGGAGTGGAAAGAGGGGTAGGATTGGTAGATCGAGTGTGAAGAATAACAAAGGGTTTTCATTTTTGGGATATTTTTTTTAGTGGACCTGTGCCCCTTTCCGACACCCTTATTTGGGCCCTATCCTGTTGGATTTCTCTCTTTGCCTTGATCATTATGGTACCTATCACTTCTAAGAATTTGTTTTCATGGACCTGTCCACCCTTCCTGACACCCTTATTAAAAGGTTAGAAGAAAGTAGAGGAGGATTGGGAGCTATTGAGGTAGGAGATGGATAATGATGATGGTAGGAGGCCCAAGATGGCCCTAGAAATGCCCCATCTAGGAAAATCCTTCATTCAAATTGGTAAACCCATATTAAAATATGGGACCCTTTCAAATTTAACAAAGGTCATCTCAAAATATTGGCGAAAGGACAAGTCAAGAGAAGAGAGAGGGTGAGGAAGAAGAGTCGCTGCCCTAAGTAGGTTGGGATAGGAACATAGAGAAGAAGAAAAAGGATTATGTAAAATATAATGGTTTGGAGGAGGCACTCCTTCTATATGAAGGTGGTCTAGAGTGGTTAGAGGAAATGATGAAAAACAGGTAGTCAACCAATTTGCATGTTCAAATATCCTAGAGAGACGAAGAATGGGTCTTGGGAGATAGAGTCTCACATTCCTTGCATGAGTTGGGTGGAGGTGTGTAAGGCTCTGGAGGAGGGATTCTTTGAAGTAAGGTTGTAGGTTTATCTTGTAGAACTTGTTGAGGAGAAAAAGGTATCCTAAGAGAGTATTTTTGTTAGGATATTTAGACATTTTGAGTTAGTTAAGTTCACCTTGGTCTAATATGTCTTTAGGAAAAAGTGTGTTTCTTTAGTATGCATTTGTTGTTATGTAATCCAATAATCATGAAATGTTCTAGACATAGAGTGATCCAATGTATCATATTCTCCTCGACCTTAATGACTATACTGATCCATGGCTTAACACCCAATTGGTCCATGATCTCTATTTAAAGAGCGTGAAGGGTCATTTGTTGATGATAGATTGTGAGAAACTCTCTTGTAAAATATTTTTCTTTTTCATTAATATATTGCCTCAAGTGGCCACGTTGGCTAGGGCCGTGGACTCTTTCCCTCTTTGAGGGTTTTAACCATGTAAAAAAAACAATGTACTGATATTTGATCTAGTTGTGTGACTGGTTATTGAAGGTGTTTATTCTGTGTGGGAATACCCATTTTTTTCAAACATGGTATCAGATCAACATCAAACACGTTCATAGTTCCGACAAGCCTCCTATTTTTTCAGACTCATGATCCATACACATTTGTAGAAGCTTCCATTCATATAGATTGGACACGTTGGCTAGGACCATAGACTATTTCCCTCTTTGAGGGTTTTAACCACGTAAAAACAACAATGCACCGATATTTGATCTAGTTGTGTGTCTGGTTATTGAAGGTGTTTGTTTTGTGTGGGAATACCTTTTTTTGTCAAACATGGTATCAACTCAACATCAGACATGTTCATAGTTATGACAAGCCTCCTATTTTTTTTTCTGAAGTTTTAGAGACTCATGATCCATACACATGTGTAGAAACTTCCATCCATATAGATTGGGACACAACAATGAATGAAGAATATCGTTCTTTAATGGAGAACAACACTTGAGATCTTTTACTTATTCCGAAAGGAAGAAAACTTGTTCAATGTAAATGGGTATACAGAACTAAGTAAGCATTAGATGGAAGTGTTGAAAGACATAATGCCCCGTTAGTTTCCAAAGGATTCTCTCAAGTTGAAGGAATTGACTACATTGAAACTTTTTCTCTTGTAGCCAAAATAAATTCCATCTGCCTTGTTCTAGCCCTTGTTACTTCACATAAATGGGAGGTCCATCACATGGATGTTAAATCCACTTTCTTG
This sequence comes from Picea engelmannii, assembly GCA_009831015.1. NCBI lineage: Eukaryota > Viridiplantae > Streptophyta > Pinopsida > Pinales > Pinaceae > Picea > Picea engelmannii. The sequence continues at coordinate 56,096 of ML784264.1, forward strand.
CATGAGGATTTGCAAAAAGAAATCTACATGGAACAACCTCCTAGCTATGTTCAAGATGACTCCATCCTTGTATGCTACCTATTGTAGCTTGCACAACAAGCCCCCTATTGTTTTATGATTCCTTCATTAAATAATAGGGACCCTTCAAAATTTTATTTGTTTTCTGTATTTTAATGATTTTATTCATTTAGTTATGATTTTAACTAGTTTGTAAATATTTCCTTTTGATTCTTTTAAAATTTTGTATGATAAGTTTTTAATTTTTTTCTAAGTTTTTCGTAGTTCGTTTAAGTGATTTTTGCCTTTTTAATTTAATCCAATTTGATTTCTAGTTCATTTTTGCAGAATGATTAAATACATGAGGCAAAATCTTTAATTTTGAATTTGGACCTGATTGACAACTTTTTGGATTAATTGTTTCAGATGCCGGATATTATTTTTGGGGTTTTTTTTCCTTGTTTTTATTTTTGTTTTTTATAATCTCCTATTAACACGCGGTAGTCGTCAATATAAAATTTTCAAGATATAATGTATGTCATCACTGACATAAAATGTAATGTGTAATTGTTGATGTGTCTTATGTCATGTCATTCCACGTGGCATGTATTTGGCGAGTCATGTTGATAATGGCTATTGATGTAGATTGGTGACATGTCTTTCCTTTTCATGATTTTGTATTTATATCCAAGACCAACTCAATCAATATATTTTTTGTTCTCTTCGGATGCCGGATGTTGGATAACTTAATCTCAAGTGACATGTATCTGGATCCAGGAGACAATTTATTGCAACTCATTTGAATACCTCAGATGCCTTGGATACCTGATATCATGCATCATCAACGATTACTCATGGGCACTGTTGCTACACCTCAGATGCTCCCTATTCTAGATATCCTTTTCACAATTGATTTGTATTCATACATATAGAGACATACGATATGGTACTTTATTCAAATCATTTGGATACCCAGATATTTAGACCTCTATGATGTGGCTGGATGCATTTCTATGCCAACTACCAATCATGTACCATGTCATATTGAAATTGATTATGTTTTCAGGGTTAACCTATGTGGAATTTGGAGTTCATCGTATGTATCATTCACTCACTACTGATGTGTCTTTGTTGATGTGTCATCGAGGTCTTGTTTACTCAATATGACCTTTGGATTCTAGATTTATATATATGGATACAATATAAGATCACGGCTAAAAGAATACACAGTATATTTGATATAGATTTATGAGTGGAAAGAACTGACTAATAGATTGAATACAATAACACATAGATACAGAGAACAACAACAGCTATCCAGTGAACAATAAATTCTATTGAATAAATGAAATAGGCTGAAATTGTAAAACTCCAGAACTGAAAACAACTTGCTCGAATGGTGGTAGGTATTTCTAAGAAGAGATGTGGCTGCTACGTGCATCTGTCTGAGAAGAATGATTACAATGAGGCTCCAGAGGCCTTTTTAACATTACTCATGAATTCCAAAACCCTAGATATCCAAAAATCTAACCCTAGGAGATGAAACACCAAACGTTTTGTGGGCCCCACTGGGTAAGTTGGTACCTCAACTTCCCGGGGTCGTAACTTTTGCAAACGACCTCCATTTTAGGCGCGTGATAGCCCGTTGGAAAGGTATTTTTGAGAACTACACATTATGGCATAAAAATATGACTCTGTCTGTACTTTAATTGTGGCAAGACAAAAAAAAAAAAAACACTGTTTAGGGACCCAAAACGACCCTGGAAGTACAAAAAGATGTGCTGACATGGAAACTTCCAAAATGAGATAGTTGGATTAGGTGGGAGGCCACCAGTCTCCACTTGGAATATGTGTAGGGATTTAGACATACCCAAAAGTGTAGAACCCACAATTACAAAGAAGTACAAAAGAACGTGCTGAACTAATTTTTTTTCAAGAGGATCCAGTTGGAATAGGTGGGTGGCCACCAATATCTACCTAGATCAGTCCTCCCCCCATAGGAAGAAATGGTCTCCATTGCGTTGAGTTCCCCCATTAGGTGAGGAAACTTCTGCTGAATTTGGCCCCGGGTGAGCCACTTGCCTTGGTGTAGGAGATGCCCTGCCTTGACAACTTGATAAATCTAGATCCTCTGCTGGCGAGTGACCTTGACATGTGTGTCCACTATCTGATCAGTGGATGCCTATTCCATGCAGTCAGGGTTGAGATCTATTGGTGTCAACTGTTTTGTGATCTCTCAGGTGTCCAATAATGGTGTTAAATATGGCTGAAGGAGGTCCACATTGAACATTGGGTGCAAGCCAAGGAAGGGTGGAGTGTTGATCTCAAAAGCATTGCTACCCACAACCTTGGTGATAGTGTAAGGCCCATAGCGAAGTGGGCAGAGCTTCGGATGGGGTCTTGTGAGGTGCTCTTCCTGCAAATGTAACTAGACCTTATCTCCCACCTGAAACTGGTGCGGTACCCTATTTTGATCATGGCGCTGCTTGTACTTAGCATTGGATTTCTGCAAAATCTCATGGACCTGTTGGCGGATGTGCTGAATATGCTCAATGAATCTGGTGGCTTTGTCAGCCTCAGACTGAACATGGGAATATTCTACCTGTGTGGTTGCAAGAGGTAATGCAACATTAATGGGACCCAAGGGTTGGAATCCCAGCTCCACCTGAAATGGGCTATGGCCGGTGGAGCTATGGAGAGCCCTGTTGTAGTTGTGATGAACATAGGGAATAATCTCATCCCATGTACACGAATGTTTAGAGTTGTACATGTGCAGGATGTGGAAAATCATCTTATTGACGACCTCTGTTTGGTCATTGGTTTGGGGGTGGAAAGTAGTGGATTTAGTGAGCTTGGTGTCCAACAGTGACCAGAGACTTGACCAAAATGTGCTGAGGAACCTGCTGTCCTGATCAGAGATGATGGTCTGTGGTGTCCCAAAATGGACCCACACTCGTTCGAAGAAGATCTTGACAGTATCTGCGATGTGATGCTCTTCTTGCAGGCTGTGAGGATGGCCATCTTCGAAAACCGATCAACTACCATAAATACACAATAATTTACTTGCTTGGTGGATGAAAGGCCATACATGTAATCCATCGAGATGGATTCCCAAGGTCTCTTCGGAGTAGGAAGAGGGGTGTATAAGACTTGCTTCTTGATGTATGGATTGGCAATGGCACAGGCAGTGCAAGATCTGATATACTTGCTGATGTCATGTCGATGTTTTGGCTAATAAAAATGTTTCTGTAAGACGACCACAATTTTCTCCACACCAAAATATCCTTCCATCCGACTGTAGTGAGCCTCCCAAATCAGCTTCGCTTGCAGGAAAACATAGATGACCCAAATGACATGACAGTCCATCCTGAATGTGAAAATAATGACATTCGCACCTATACCCAAGAGCTAATAGGTGGTGGCGAAGTCTGGATCTTGATGATAAATTTGGGGCCACTTAGATGCCTCATGTCCACAGGAATGGAGCACGGTGGTGAGTGCAGCTACGAGAGGTCGACTGAGGTAGTCAACGACATGATTTGTGCTCCCTATATTATACTTGATGTTGAGATGGAACTGCTGCAGGTAGGTGGACCACTTATGATGGCATTCATTCTGCAACTTCCCCTGTGTCTGTATGAACTGCAAAGGCTTGTGATTAGTGTGGATGATTGTCTCCTTTCCCAGAATGTAATGTTTCCATTGATGACATGATTGTACAATGGAATACATTTCCTTATCATAGGTGGGGTATTTATGGACATTATTTGAGAGGGTCTCACTATGGTAAGCTACCGGATGATCGTGCTCAGTGAGAACTACGCCTACATCATAGTTAGATGCATTAGTCTCAATCTCATACGATTGTTGCAGATCGGGTAAGGAGAATACGGGAGATGAGCATAATGGATGCTTCAGATCATCAAAAGCTCGTTGTTGTTCCTTCCCCCATGCGAAATTTTCCCTGCCACCGCCCTTGGTCACTTGGTTGGGGGCCCATACAATATGGGGGAATCCCAACATGAACCGTCGATAGAAGTTGGCCAATCCCATGAAGCTTCGAAGCTCGGTTAGTGTGCTCGGGGTAGGCCAATCACGAATGGCTCGGATCTTAGCTGGATCAACTTGTACCCCATGCTCATCAACAATGTATCCCAAGTATTGTACCTTGTTCATGCCAAAGGAGCATTTTTCCAAGTTGGCATATAGCTTGTGCTGCTGTAGAGTGCTCAAAACCTGTTGCATGTGCTCCTCCCAAGTTCTGCTGAAGATGAGGATGTCATCCAAATATACCACCAAAAAAGAGTTGGTGAAGGGTCTCAATACATCATCCATCAACCTCATGAAAGTGGCTGGTGCATTGGTTAAGCCAAAGGGCATGACCATCCATTCGAAGATAGATTCTTTATATTTGAAAGATGTCTTCCATACATTAGTTGGTTCGATGGGATCCTGGTGGTAGCTAGACTTTAGGTTAATCTTGTTGAAGAATTATGCCCCCTTGAGTTGGTCAAGAAGGTCATCAATTCTGGGAATTGGGTACCAGTTCCTAACTATGATTTTATTTAATGCTCTGTAATCAATGGAAAGCCACTAGGTCCCATATTTCTTCTACACCAATACAATCGGGCTTCCGCAAGGGGAGGAGTTGGCTCTTATGTGCCCCTTTTGAAGCAACTCTTGGATCTGACGCTTGATTTCATCATTTTCCATCAAATAATGACGATATACTAGTCCATTAGGAAGAGGTGCACCAGGGGTTATATTAATTAGATGCTTGACTTGGAAGTGCATCGGTACCCCGATGGGTGAGGAGAATATGTCTCTGTACTCTTCCAAGATCCCGTCCACTTTCTTCTACTGCAAAGAGAGGCTCTGTGTAGAGGCCACGGATGTGGCAGTGACCTTATTCTTACTGTGAGAATGGATCACAAAGAAGACAAACTTCCCGGTCTGTGAAATGAACTTACTGCATTGCTTAAAAGAGATTAAAGAAATAGCGGCAGGTGGCGCTACCTCTGGTATCTTGTACAATTGTCTACCCAAAGTAATAATAACACTGCATGGTCTAGTCTCATACACAACATTTCGCTTCCACAAATATGGTTGTCCTAAAATAAAATCACAAAATCCATGGGGAGAAATATCACACAATACCTCATCTTTGAAAGGCTTGATGCCGTAGGGTAGACGACACTGTTGGATGATACATAGATCTCATCCTTGGCGAAGCCAGTGGATGGTGTAGGGTTATAGGTGTGGCTTTGTTGGCAGGTCCAACTGCTTGACGACCTCTGCTATGATCAAGTTCTTATGACTGCCAATATCGACAATGAAATGAAGTGGAGCGCCCTTTACCCACATCTATGAGTGAAAGAGGCGTTCCCCTTCCTCTGGTTCTTCTGGTTCACTTGGCTGGAATTTCGTGGTAGTGATAGGGGCACTGGGTTCATCATCGATAATCCTCTTCCCTCCTTATGAATTTGATTTAGAGTAAGAATTGACCTCTGAATCAGAATCTTTCAACTTGACCACGAGTGACTGCTTGGAGCGACATTCTTCGGTGTTGTGCCAAGATATTTTATGGTATTCACACCATTTTCCCGTGTCCTTCTTCGACTTCTCATTACCCTTATTTTGTTGTGGCTTGGACTGGTTGTTGTGAGAGTGGACATATTTTCTCTGTCCCTTATTGTGTGGGTTGGGGCTTCCTTTTCCCTCCTTTAGCTGTGAGGAGTTTGTAGATCCAAATTCTCGCCTCTTCTGCTTAAATTTCTGCTTGATCTTGACATCATATCTATAAGCCGTACCCAATGATGCGATGTCTAGAAAATCCATTTTTGTTTGAATGTATCTATGCAAACAACCACGCTATTTGAGCACCAAATGTTGTTTAGAGTCTTTGATACCCAATTTGGTGCGTAGGGTATGGAAAATATGTTGGATCATGTTGTCATTGATGCCAATGGTTTGTCATTGATGCCAATAGGTTTGATTACTTGGGAGATTGTTGGATCATATGTCATTGATGTAAATGGTTTGGTTTGATTGATGTCATTGGTTGATGTCAAGTAATTGA
>ML784264.1:62271-77359 GCA_009831015.1 Picea engelmannii
CTAACTGGTTATAAATGACAACAATGGGTAATGAATAAATGTTGAATGCTAATTGATGAGTTTTTGTGCAAGAGGGCAGTTTTGGGAAAAAGAGCCCCACACTCATTCACCCCCTCTCTAAGTGTGGTAGGTGTGTCCAACAAAATATTGGTGAAATATGGTATTGTCTGGTCCCTTTCCCGACTCAGGGTGGTCCATATTTTGTACTGGTCCTCGTAGATTCCAATAGGGTAGTACTATTCTTTAATGACATCCTTGAAGGAATCCCATGTGGGGGTGACCACAAATATTGTATATTCCTCTATGGCCCTTTGGTAAGAGTAAGTATCTCACCAGTCCTTAACATTGGGGATGACCTTGAGGAGTGAAAAAGTAATATTTTCCCTATCGAAAAAATTGTGGACCGAAAAATACCATTCGAGTAGATTCAACCATTTATCTACAACATCCACATCTATCAGTCCTTAAAATAATGGAATATCAAAATTTACCTGTACCTTGAAGGGGGTTGCATGGCCGCTTGATGAAGATGCTTCTCCTGTGGGCAGCCGCCGAAGGATCTATGCAAAGTTGTCCATCATTTCGTTCCTTTGTCACGCAAGGGATTCCTCGAGCAACATTTTAAAAGTACCTCCTGCTCCATCATATTTATTTTCATCCCCTATGGGTTGTTTTCAGACATGATGCAATCGATATTGCAAAGGTTCGATTGGTTCGAGTCCCTACTTCTTGTACCCAAATCTTGTCGGGGACATGCACGAAGAAAAATAAATGAAGAGAAGACCGCTTTGATACCACCGATCTGGACTTATGAGAGGAATGAACTGACTAACAAACTAAATACAATAACACATAGATACAAATAACAACAATAGATATCCAATGAACAATAACTTCTATTGAATAAATAAAATAGGCTAAAACTGTAAAACTGCAGAAATGAAAACAACTTGCTCAAATGGTGGTAGCTATATCTGAGAAGAGATGTGGCTGCTACGCGCATCCGTCTGAGAAAAATGATTACAATGAGGCTCCAGAGGCCTTTTTAACATTACTCATAAATTCCAAAACCCTAGATATCCAAAAACATAACCCTAGGAGATGAAACACAAAAAGTTGCGTGGGCCCCATTGGGTAAGTTGGTACCTCAACTTCCTGAGGTCGTATTTTTTGGATACGACCTCCATTTTAGGCGCGTGATAGCCCATTGGAAAGGTATTTTCAAGAAATACACATTATGTTGTCAAGCTTTGACTTCATCTACATTTTGACTGTGGCAAGCCAAAATAACATTGTTTAGGGCCCCAAAACGACCCTAGAAGTACATAAATATGTGTTGACATGAAAAATTCCAAAGTAATCAAGTTGGATTAGGTGGGAGGCCACCAGTCTACACCTGGAAGATGTGTAGGGCTTCAGATAGCCCCAGAAGTGTAGAACCCACAATTACAAAGAAGTACAAAAGAACGTGGTGAACTAAAAAACTATCAAGAGGAGCCAGTTGGAATTGGTGGGTCGCCACCAATATCCACCTGGATCAATATTGTGGTTGATACTGTATCTTATCATGCACGTGAAATACAATGACTAAGGAAACACTTACAAATATTTTGTCGTAATACCGTATGTTATCGTGCTCGTGAAATACAATGACTAAGCAAACACTTATAAATATTTTATTGTAAATTTACCTGATCAATATGATATTAATCCTTACAACTATGTGATAATAATACCATTGAACACCTGTAAAAATAGCTATTCACATCCCTTGTAGCCACGTTGAATCAGATTCTACATTTTGGGAAATTGAATTGAATTGAGTAATAATAGAAAGGATAAATCATTGAATAAAATTTCTTGTTGATTGTTTAGTTATGAGTTATAAATAAATTTACTTTGAATGCATTTTACATAATCTATTTATGCACGTTGATTATCACATTTGTTCATTTTTTGCAGATTTATAGGAAACAAGAATAATCCTGATGACAATGATAACGTACAAAATGAGATAATAAAGGAAGAAGTGGACAAATGAAGAAGAAGGAATCTGCTTGCAAATGAATAAAGAATAGTACACATTCAAGATATTCAATCAAACACAATCACATGTAAAACAAATTTAAATATGTCATGTAACAATAATTCCTTGAATTGGATAATGAAAACTTGTATCAATATCATTGCTTGTAAGGTATAATCGTAGGATTTTTTCCAACAATTTTGAGTTGGAAATTAAACATTATTATAACATAAGGAAGAAGAAATTGAATGGGGTACTGTTTAAATTGAAGGGTTTAAAAGGAAGTTCTTTCAGTAGAGAAAGAGTCAGAAACCTTTGTATTGAATTTGTGTAATTTCTTATTAGTTTTAATAATAAAGATAAGTCTAGATATTTGTTTCAAAGATCTCTTGTACATGTAAGATTGTTCAATTATTTTTTTTGTAAGTTAAGCCTTCTACATTTTCTTTCTTTTCATGAAATTTATTTCGTGAATTGGTGATTTCAGTAATATATATTTATTGGATATAAGACTTATATCATATTTTCTGAATAACTATTTATTCATAAAATAAAAATGTATGTATCTATATGTTGGAATACAGAGAGAGGAGGGGGGGGGGTGTGAATCAATATGAACACATTTTACCACTTTCAACCACATTATATATAAACTTCAACTTTATAAACAATATTCGATAGTTTATCACTTATGCATTCAATATATCATTGCATCATAAACAATATCATTCATCAATGCATAATAAACAACCACAAATACACAATACACCAGAATTTACAGGGAAACCCAAATGGGAGAAAACCACATAATGATTTCTTATATAGATCAAGAATACATTCATAGAAAGCACCAACTTTGAAATTCTCTAGCACCAACTGGAAGGAGGAACCAACCCCCTGATTTACGGGCTCCAACCTGGAGGAAGCTACAACAACTTAAATTCTCTAGCACCAATTAGAAGGAGGATCCAAACCCATATTTTACAGGCTCCAACCTGAAGGAAGCTATGACTCCCCGAGTTCTCCGACACCAACCGGAAGGAGGCTACAACCCCCTTTCCTTTCCCTATCCTACCACCATGAAATATAAGTGTAGACTCAACATGTCACTATGATTGATACTGTCACTGCCATTGTCTCATCAACCTGTTATCAACCTGTCATCCAACCTGTCACTATCACTATCACATTAAGTTGTAACTATCACTGTCACATCAACTTGAAACTGATGGTCAACCAATAACATAACCTTTCACTGTCCCTATCATCGTCACTCTCACTATCACTGTCATTGATATACCATCATCAATCGATTATAAGCAGATCCACTCATATGGATACTGAAACCATCATCATACAATGTACATCAACCATGTACCAGAACCTGTGCCATACCATGTACATCAACCATGTACCATACCATATACATCAACCATGTACCAGAACCTGTACCATACCACGTACCAAGATCTCCAAGAAGTGCCTCTAGCAATGTACCATATCATCATCAACTCATGAACCATAACACCACCAATATGTGTCTCAATATCACCAATCATGTACCATAAAATATGCCAAGTGTAGGTATTGTAACATGAATGATGAGAAACCAACCATATACTTCAATCATATACCAAAACCATGTGCCATGTACCAAAACATCAACCATGTACTAAACCATGTGCCAAGAGATATATTCCAATGCATCCAAGATATGCTTCAAGCATATACCATACAACAAACCATATACCAAGTATCAAATATGTGCCAATGTCTCAGTAATATGGCTCGAGCATACACCATAAAAACTGAGATCATATACCAAGTATATGCCTCACACATGAGCCATAACCTTATCAAGAAGTGCCTCAAGCATGTGATAACATCACCATGACATATACCAAACTAGATACCAAGATAGTCAAGATATGCTCTAATCAATGTACCATAACATCACCAAGGTGTACCTCAAGCATATGCCCAAATATCCAACCATGCCTCAAGAATTTATCAAGACACAACCCTCAAAACACATGTAAAACATACCTTTAATCTTGTAGTAGACATGATACACAAGATTACAAACCTGTATCTCTTCCTTAGCCTCAACAACCTAGTACTAGAATCCTCCCCAAATTTTCCTTAGCTTCGCGGGACTGAGACTAATCAACTAGAGGGGCCTCGTGGGATGAGGGGTGTACAACCCGTGGGGGTGCCTCGCGGGACACCAATAGCATGATACGCGGGGGTTGGCTAAATTATGGTTTATCAAAAAACCTTCGCTCTCCTCTGCAATCCCAAAACTTTGGCACTCCTTACTCCTTCCTTGCTTCGAATTCGCCGTCTCAGATTCACCAATAAATCACTTTATCACAAAGAATATATTCAATAACTTGTGTGTGAGTGTGCTTACGAGAGGCTTCTTGAAGTGTATTTATACTTTTCCTATACTTTTTTTTTTATAATCACTTTACCCTTTAATCAATGACTTGTAACTTCTTGTTGCAACCATTTAGGGGCTTCTTAACCATTCTTCAGGGATTCAAAATTCATGACCTCATAACTCCTCAACCATGAAGAACTATGTGGCGTACCACCTACCATTGAAAATGACACGACGAGGACTATCCTTCTATGAGTGTGTTACTTGGATTTTCACTGTCCTTCATGTCCGTATTAATCAAACAACTTTGGTCTTCATGACCACACCTCTGGGGATTATTGTAGACTTATTCAAATGCACCCATCAGATTTGTTGACATCAATGAAAACCACTTCTGTTGACATCAATGACAACCATCTAGAAAACAACATCAATGAAAACCAACTATCCAACACTATACGCAGATTTTCCTTAGATTCAATAATTAATTTATATTCTTGTATCTGAATTAAAAGAAATTCACTCCTAGCTATTTATGATATATATTACTTAGATATAGTATTGATTATAGTGATTATACATGATATACATAATAGATATTAAATCCTTATATTAAATACTTTCAATTAGATCGATATCACATCGTATCCAACCCTTGTTGGTGTCAACCAGGTCTACATATCGATGGAGATCGCTACCCAAAATGAGAGTGAGTTTGACTGGGAATTTCCATCGGGCAATCCTCCCTTGTTGTTGGTGAATTTTTTCTGACCATCAACAATTTTTGGTGCTAGGAGGGATAAACGATTTGAATGATAGGAAGAACATCACGAACCATCAAGCCATCCAAATCTTCTCAACCCACACCTCAATAGAAACCATCAACTACAAAATCTTCTAAAGAAACTACACAACCTTCTAAATCGGTTGTATCAGAACCATATGTACATTTACTTGTCCCATAGGAACTTAAATCTCAAAGTAATACTGTTATAACATCTCAGGTTATAACATCTCAGGTTGAAACTATTGATAGAAGTTTGACTACATAACCGTGGTTGTATAATCTAACATTACCTGAGCTATATGCATCAAGGGTTCTTACTAGAGATGAAAGTAAGGAGCTAGGCCAGTCACCTGTTCAATTTTATCTCCCACATAAAGATAAGTTTCCGAGAACAGAACAATCAGGTGAGTCAAAAATATTTTCTGAAGTTGATCCAAACTCACATTTATCTGAATTTTTACAGGGAAAAGAAGACCAGAGTGTTTTAACATTTGAATTTTATGACAGTGCAGGAAAACCACCTCTTGAGCACTCAACACACCCTAAAAAGCCTTTGTCAAATTTTTGCTTTTTTGGGTACCCCTTGATCTTGGCATGGTTTTGATTCGACTTCATTTCAAGAAATGTATTGTGTTTGCTTATTTTCATGACTCTCATCACCTATTCAGGTTTGTTTTGAAGTTGTGAAACCTCATGACTTAAAAGGCATTAACACTCGAATAAAGAATTGATAGGCGAAACACTTCACCCAACGCGCTCAGATTCAACATCTAAAGGAATTAAAAGAAGGAAATGAACCACTTAGGAAAACTCAATCACCGAGCGCCGATCTCCATCAGCATCAACAAAAGGAAGTTTTTGTTTGCGTCAAAGTCTTGCATAAGGATATTGCCGATAGCCGATTCCACTTCGGCATCGGTAAAAGACGAGGGGGATAAAAGTTAACGAAGAGAGAAGAGATATCGCCGATAGCCGATTCCAGATGCACTTATTGGAATCGGGGAGAACCTAAAAACATCGCAACAAACATTCTGACCTCGCTAAACGTTATTCCCTATCACCGATGCCCGATGCATTTTCAGCATCGAGACCTTTTCGAGGGAGCTAATCCAAAGAAAGCGCTTGATAGATTTATTGCCAATCGTCGACCTTGGATACTTTTCGGCATCAACAATCTAAGGTTTGTTTTAGAACAAATAACTTAAGGAAAGTCCCGACTCGGATTGATACGCGTGAATTAGGTCACTGGTATTCATTGCCACGTGTCTTTACCAAATTCAAGAACGGTACAATATAGTTTTACCCTGAGTCATTCTTGGTTCCCTAGGTCCGAGTCAGACATCCGAGTCAACTTTTCCACAACAACATTGTACGGTGAGATTGATCGACGTCGGAGCTTTTGCAGAAGGACATCAACAAAAACGTTCATAGCACATCCCTAATCCCCGATCCACCCATTGAGAGAGCGACATGATGGGATGTTTTAGCATTAGATACGATCATATTTTGAGCATATAAGGGGATAATCCATACCAAATCCCGCATTAGTTTCTACCTCATGCGCCAATCAAAACAGTCATTTAAAATCATCGATAGATCACATCACCACCTGCACCTTCGCCCCCAACCCATGATGAATTTAAGTTATGGTGATTCGACGGAAAATTTGTTTAAATTTCACTCATCACCCGAATTGAATGGCTTATGCGACACAGTAAGTTCTTCCCTGGTTTAAATTTTGTTAAATAAAATCATTCTATGCGCGGGGAGGTTCATAGCATCTGAAGAAGCAAGATGAGTAATTCGAAGGTTGCAGAGATCCCGTGAGTATCAAAATAACTAGGTTTTAGCAAGCTTCATAGGTATGTATCCAAGTCTGTAAATTTTACATGGCTACAAATTATATGTTTCTTATCCAATTTTTTTCTTTACACAGTCTCTGAAGGTTTATTTTAGTTGCAGGAATAGTTCCACCAAGAAATCCAACCACCAGACGATCGCCGAGGGCACCGAAGCTGAAAGAACCAGAGGTAGGTGAAGGATCCTCTCCAGGGGTTGCAAAACAATTGGAATACACTCCGAGACCGAAACCAATCATCAAAACAACAACGAAGAAGGTTTTTATTCAACCTACGACCTTTGGAGATACAAAGGCAAGCACAGGGTCCATGATGGCACTCCCAGATTGGGGAGAACTCTTCAACAAGATTAGCCGGGAGGAATACCCAGAATATATCCCACACAATGATCCAGATGTAAAAGCGCTCGACAAGGAGTTGTTCCCGAACATCCGATGGTCGTATCTACATATGGTGGCAAGTATAACCCCTGCTTTTCCCTGTATTGAAGTCCTCAAGTGGCTCATCAACCACACAGACACGCATAAATGTTTAATCAATGATGACAATGGGGGGTGTGTCAGAGTGTTCCTGCCGGTGGAAGTTCAAAAATACTACAAGCTTAGATATCCTGAGGAGAGGCTTAACACAGACTTCATGATGAATTTCTATGAATGCCACGACACCAACCAGGTGATGGCCTCATGGTGGAGGGAGGACAAGAAGTTCACCAACCGAAGCACTGGATGGTACGGGACGACCAACTTAAGGGATCCTTACATCTATTTGATGGCTTTCATCTGCTGATTATATGAGGAGAAGGATTACTCCATATTTTTAGAGGCATGGATGCCCTTGGATTACACAATGGCGATCTCCAAGAGTGGTTTCAATTGGGGAGCGATAATTTCTAAACAACCGAGCATCGATATACAACAGGCTCAGATGCCGAAGGAAGGAGACACACCATCTTTCTACATGGATTCATATTTGCTCGACGTCATGTGCCCCAGAAACATCTTCGCCGACAATAATCTGAGCTGGTGTGTTGCAAAACTCCCGGTCCACGTCTATTTTAGCGTGATGTGGGAGAACATGTATAAAAAGTCTTACTCCCTCATTTGCGATGAATTTATTGCACAAATTTATTTTATTATTTTTAAGAAGGAATGCCTGAGACTATCGACTGTGGCCAAGAAAATGATATCCAAGGTAGGCCACTGGTACCTAGACGAGCGCGACACCTACATTAGGGTGTTCGGGGCCACTGGAGCACCACATATCCTACCATATCATGTCCCGAACTGGCTTGTAATAGGAGGAATATGCTATCAAACCATCTTACAAGGCTACAACACCACCTTGGTCTAGGACAAGAAGAGAGCGTTCATACCCTATGGTTTCCATATAGGTTTGTACTTGGTAAAGGACACCGCTCAAGCCAAACAAGAAGGGTTGATCCAACTCGAGTTTAGATTCCAGAGAAGCCGATTCCACAAGCACGATCCAAAGGGCCTGGTCTTCCAACATGCTTCACAAGTGTCGTCTTGTTGGCCGTACGCCCACGACAAATTCGAAGATAAAGTCTTCATAGAAAATGCCCAGGATTGGGACGAGGTGGTAGCAAGGATGGTCAACCCCAAAATGACCAGGTTCAGGGCCATTAGCCTGGATGAACAGAAAAAAACAATAGATCAGTTGGCTCAAGAGGCCCTCAGAGCCAGGGAAGAAATCAGAGTGGCGGAGGCAATAAAGATTCCCCTGGTGGCTCCGGTGTAGAACAAGGGATTTCCTATGACACAAGATGCATGAGAGAGGGGATTTCTCATGATAGAACATGTGCAATGAGTAATTGATCAACTGCAGGACGACCCAGACCTCATAGGAATGACAAGGGTCCTTGCCGACAACCTAGATTAAAGTTGGGCAGGTCTAAGTGGCCCTGAGCTAATACAAATTGACAAAATTGCCGAGTTAGATAAACCTTAAGTTACAATGCCACAGGTCAGATCACCGGGGAGTGTTTCAGCTCATCCATATATAACAAGAACATAAGGAAGAGTAAGTGCACCAAACCCCCTCCATGACTTGATAACAATCTATGATGATGAGGAAAGTCTGAAGGTGTCCCTGGTGACTACGGTGTAGATCACAGAGGAAAAGGAGCTCGAGAAGGCATCTTCCCCAGATCCTGATGCGCAAATTCAGGGCCTTCCACAAAATTACCAAGAGGTCGAAAGCGTCTTAGACACAGAGCTACTCGATATACCAGAGACCCAAATGGATAGCCCAATGGACGAGCCAGGATCGAGCGAACAAAAGGAAGAAGTTCCACATCAGGAGATCGACATCTCAATAGCCGATTATCAAGTAAGTACTGAGCATATCCCCGATGCTTCAATTTCAATTGGTACTCAACCTCTCAATGGGAAACAACCGTAATTCGGACCTTCGGAACACATAGAAGAAGTTCAAGAAACTAGTCTTGAACAAATATACACTGTCAGGAGTCTGGGAAATATGCTTACCTGGGGAGATCAACAAATCCCCGAACCCGTGGATGAAGTTGCTGATATACATTCCATCTCCTATGACTGGAAAAGGAAAGCTATCGTGAAGAGAACCACCAAGAAGAGGAGGATTACTCTAGATCGCTCCATCCTCATAACCACAGAGGAAAAGTTGATGAACACGGAGCATGCCAAGACATTTGAGCTTATCAACTCAGGGATGGAAATCAAAGATGCCACCCAAGACAGAGAGAAAAGGGATGAAGAGGAGATGGCTGCTGCGCTAAAGGAATTGGAACATCTAAGCCATTTGGTGAAATATTACCAGTATACCACACAGGCCGCGGTGTTCCTGAGAAGCGAACTCCAGGAGGCCTACGGTAAATTTACGGATGAGAGACACCTATTCACTACAAGGATAGCTGAGCTTCAAGAAGACACCCTCACAACGCTGGCGATGTGCAAGGATATGGAAAGGTGGTATGAGAAAGCACACCAAGCCGTGGAAAGGATTGACTACATCAACGCAGTTCAACAGGGCCGAGATGCCAAAGAGCACGACGTCCGGGTACTAAGGGAAAGAAACATCGACTGCATAAATAATTTGACCGAATATTGGGTAAAAATGGCTTAAGAACCTCATTGGGAAATCCAAGAGAAATGGGCTGAGTATGAAAAGAGTTGGGACAAGATCAACCGGGCGATGAGAGATGTCAACCTCCCTAAATTCGACGCACCCGATGACTTTGTCGACTTGCGTGACATAGTCAAATTACATGCTGAACAAGATTCATCATGGGATGTGGAGATAGAAAGGGTGGAAAACATGGCGCCCGATAAAGTGCATAAGTTCACGGAACACCCGATCAAAGCTTGAACCATGTTGCAACAATTAAGTGCCATAATAGTCAAGTATCGGACACGAGCATTAGAGATAAGAGAGATAGTTTTGGCTAGAATGGAACACCATAGATTTCCATATGCTAACACATGCAAGGATCTCTTCATCAAATGGTCAGAGTACGAGAAGAGTCATCCACTCAAGTGAGATCATTTGATGACTCTCGGAATACTGGGAGATAAAAGTTCCACGTGGCGAGTTTTTTCTTTACTTTGATGCACTTTTAATAGTTATTTTTAGTTAATAATATGTTATAAATAAGAGGATTGACCTGTTAGCAAAGGTCGATGGTTGTTGCAAAGACCCTCATTTTTCGATTTGTAAAGAACTATTTCAGAGCTGCCTTAATTGAGAAGTCATGTTAAGGACCAGAGACAAGGTTTGTGTTTTATCAAAAGCGTGTATGATTGGATCTGAAGAATAATATTTCAGATTTATATCTCATGAATGGATGCTGTAACAAGTAAGAAATTCTGAATCTGTTGATAAGTTATCTGATTCAATATTTTTATAGTTCTTGTCTTTAATGATGAAAAGTAAATCGTTGTGTTAATATGTAATTGATGATTAGAGATAAGGAAACTATTTTTCTTGCCATCGTTTATTGCATCTATGTTTTCTTCTGATAATTGTATCTCAGTCAATAATTGAAACACCAACATGTTAATGTATTAGTACGAGGCTTGTGGTAGAGAATCATTGTCTGCATGCTAGATTGAAAGGGTTATCCTGAGCTTAGCCTTCTCTACTAGTTAAGTTTTCCCACTTTGTTACCTAGTTGGTTTATATCAGATTTTATCTTGCATCGGTCCCACCTATAAGAGAAAATACAAAAAGAGAATGTCCGAACCAAAGGATAAACTTTCACAAGAAAACATAAATCCCATCGATTAATTGGTCGTATCGTGCGATCTGGAGAACCATTCCACTATTAGATGTTGCCGAGTCTAATTGGGCCTCGATGGTGGGTTTGGTTCCTACTGTTGATTTAAAGGGATTTGGGACCCCTCAACACCACCATCACCTCCTAAGAGTCCTATGAAGTATCCATGTGATCTTCCAGAGCAATCACCTGAAGGTAGTCCTAGTCACACTCCTAGAGCTTCACCAACACCTAGTCCAAGAAGGTCACCACCGAGGAATATGGATAATCAACCAAGGAGACTGTGGCTAACACCTAGAGCAATAGATGTAGTAGGAAAATTACATGATTTTCCAAAACACCCGAATAATTTTCTTCCCAAATATGATCTAGATACTAAAGAATCTCCAGAGGATCATGTAAGGAAATTCATGCTAGTAGTTAGTTTAATGGTTGTTGAACACAAATATGTTGTTTGCATATTATTTCCATTCACCTTTGAAGGAAAAAACATCTACATGGTATTTTGCATTACCTCAGGGGTTAATCACTAATTAGAATGAATTCAAAACCACATTTCTTAAAAAGTTTGGTGAATACAAGACACCAACACATTTAGTTTTACAATTGTCTCAAATTAAAATAAACCCCAAGGAAAATATTAAATATTTCCATCAGAGTTTAACGTTAATAAAAAAAACACCAGAAGAATCGATACATGCAACTAATGTGCTTATTTATTTTTATACGACTGCTCTCCCATCCTCGATTGTAATATTTGTTGAGAGCAAGAAAAATGATTTAGCTGACACATTTGAAAAAACTCTAGTTGTAAAAAATCAAATGCTTAGTATTGCAGACAAGTCTATAGTAGAAGATTTTATTTATTTATTAGTGTAATAAAAACAACAATGAAAACTGTTGAGAAGGATACAATAGATATGGACAATTTAAATAAAATCATTAAAAAAAATATCCAATAACATAATTGAACCTAAGAAAAGCTCAGGAGAAGGAACCTATTATAGAGTATTGTGGAGACATCCATTTAAAAGAAACAATACACCTCCAAACTATCAAAATCCTTCTACTGATGAAATTCATATTGTGGATTTTGATCAAGAGAATTTCTGTAGAGCTCATAATGCTAGCCATTCAGAGAGGATATGTCTTGCATTTGTAAATATGTTCAATGTTTTTACCGAGATGGATGAAGAAGAAGAGAATAAGACTAATGACAATGAACAAGATGAAGACATTTTTGAATCGTCATTAAATGATATTTAGGATATTTCCAAAGGCATAATTGATGATGATGAAGAAGAAGTTGATGAAAGTTGTGTGCCTCAAACTAGAAGCAAAGGACCTCCAACAAATGTATGATCTCCTTCTACATCCTACTTGTTGAAGAAAATTTCTTCCAATAAAAAAATAAATCCAGTTACAGGTAAATCTAGTTTAGTTTCTAATAAGTTAGATTATGATTTGGTAGAAGACCTGAAAAAGGCTAGAGCTAATATATATTTATTTGAATTGTGCAAAATCACTCAACAGAAAAATAAATTACCACACACATTAGATAGTAATAATTCTAAAAATAATACATCTACTGCTGAAGAAAATGACAAAGACAAAACAACGCTAAGATCTTTTTCACAAAACAAATCTAATGTAAATGCAACATTAATAGGAGATCACATACTCCATTTTTTATTGACATTTGAAATATATAACAAAAATGTTTACAATTTCTTAGTGGATTTAGGATCATCATAAAATGTGATGCCATATTATGTTTGTAGAAAACTTAATGTTGAACCTAAAAAGACCACTACCCAAATTGTCCAATTAAACCAATCAAGTGTCAAGGTGTTAGGAGAAATAAAGGATTTGTTGATTGGATTATCCTCTAATCCCAAAGTTCGCTAGATTATAGGAAATGTGCTTGTAGACATCCCATAGTATTACAATTTGTTACTTAGTAAAGATTGGTCTGAAAAGTTAAACATGTATTTTGCAACAAATTGGTCACATCTATTGTTTCCTTACAATGACCAAGAAAATAAAATTAAAGTGGAACGTGTAAGGAATATGAAACAAACTATAATGGATTCAAATGATCATAATGAGCTTGTAATGTTCTCACAATCCACTCTTGGTAAATACTGTTTAGATTAATTTTTTGGTAATTTTAGTATTGAGCAGTCATTTTTTACAGATTCATGTCATAAATCTAATCTCCTTCATACTACTCAGGTTGGTGTAATTAATTGTACAAATTTAGTTTTTGATAATGTAAATTTAGATGTAAATACATGATTGAAGTCGGTGTACATGCTTCTAATAAGAGATGAGGATGAATCCTGTGAGGAAGTAGGTACGCTAGTGGTACCAGAACCACCATAAGAAGTCATTGTGATCTTCTTAGGAGAGAATTTTTTTGATGAGATTGAAACTATGATCTTGGAATCAGATAGATATTGTCAAAGATTTGGTTGAAGGTTTTCTAAGATGGCGTTCGTTCTTCCATTTTTGAATAAAGGATCAAATTATGGTATTTCACCTCTCATTCATTGTGATACACAAGATTGAGTGGTCATAATACAACCTTCTAATGAGAAGTACAATTACGGGCTTGCCTTTGAATGACCTCTCTTTGCTCTTGAATTTCTATATCACGAACATTGACTTCCCAAGAGCATTCAATTTTTCATGGGAAAATGCAGTTTCTAAGATCAGATCAAACAAGCTTGAAGTAATACCTCTTTGATCAGGAAAATGTAGTCTTATGTTTGGTTGTCGAGGGGTAGGAAAAGTCATTAAAATCATAAATAGGAAGGAAAGGAAAGAAAAGAAAAGAAAAGAACCAGAGATTTAATAAATGTCTCCTCAGTATGGTCACCAAATAAATGTCGATGACATTTTCGAATCTCATTAGGCTAGATGAGATAGGCATGATTATTACCCTGACTTAAAGCCTGCCAAAATATTAATCATACCTCAAGAAATATGATTCTTGGATATAACTCCATTTCTATTTATATATATTTTATGTATTTTGTCTAAGAAATAAAATAATGAACTCGCAAAATAAAAGAATTATAAAGACATATAAAAAAGCAAAAATGCTGAAATATGGATAAAATGACAGATTTGAAACACCATATTTAACTATTTTGTAAGTGAGAGGAAATAAACAAATATTTTTATCAATATCAATTTTGAGTTACAACTGAAAATATCTCTTTAGGTCCCTATGAGGACCTGGACCAAAAGAGTTCTTGGAATTCCAAGATGTAATTAAGACTCATACATGGACATCTAATGTCAAAAGAAGAGATCACAATGCATGACCAGGATGTATCACTTCAAGTTACGCGTGCATCATTGTTTTGAACTCTACAAAGCTAGCATTAATTAACATTGAATGACTTTACAACTTCTAATTAAAACCAAATAGAATTCAAGAAAATAAACGACCTTGGAACATATCACCAATCAATGCCTCCCAATCTTTTCTTTGCCACCTTCAAAACAACCCTGCCATCAACAACACAATTCAACTCTAATGAAACTTAGAATGGAATGAAAAATATGAAGATCTCACTTAGAACTTAGACATACCTTATTATAAGTTTCACTTATGTATTTTCTCATGTCTTCCATTGATTTAATCTCTTGCTTATATATATATATATATATATAGACTTTACCAGTAAAATCGCTGGGCGGAGGAGGTCTCATACACCAATTTGGTGTCTGGCTTGGCCATGACCTTAAA
>ML784264.1:77495-96046 GCA_009831015.1 Picea engelmannii
TATAGAAAATAAATCAAAAAATACATTCATCCAAATAATTCCATGTCAACAAACACTTGTACCTCCCATATATCAAAATAATATGATATTTAAAGTTTTCAAAATTAAATATCATATGTTGTTTGTCCCAAAATAAAGTATCATATGTCCAGAATAAAACATTGTCATATCATAGATTAAAAAAGATGAGGGTATTTCTTTATGAAATAACTCTCTTTCTTGTGCCTCCCTTTTTGCTAAAACACATTTGGAATTCTACCTCTTCATCCTTTGTTACCCCCTCTATTACTCCCTTAGATAAATAATCTCATCTAATTACCATTATCCTTTTGACTAGTCCAAAATATTTAGAGTATAATACAAGACACAACATAATAAAAATTGATTACAAAACTTGTTAAATATGATTTAATTATGGCTCTGAATATAACATGGTAATTCAAGCATAGAAGGAAGAAATGAACTAGGAATAATGTATGAAAGGGAAGAAAATCTGAAATTTATAAAACACCAATATTTACACTTCCAATTTCCATAATCTGGAATTTTAAATCCTCTTGAATGCTTCTTAAAAAGAAAACCCACTTGTATATGAACAATTCAAAGTTTCTCTTAAACACATTGACAAGGATAAACATGGGAATGCAATTATTTATGGTTGGGATATATGGTAAAGGGAGTATACTTTATGAAAAGTTATATATAGTGAAAAGAATGTGTGAAGTCCATGTAAAAATAATTTTAATCATGTAGCATCAACCATCATTCTTCTTGAAATTTAAATTCCCTATGTGCTTTTTAAAACTTGCACACATTGTCACAATAAAATCATTATAAATATCAACCAACAACATTACTACTGTTATTATTATTATTAACTGGGGTCAATTAAAGATCCACGTCATACTCCAATATTCACAATGTTATAAAAATGTCATATAATGTAAACCAATTTCATTTGTGCTGATATATATTCTTCACAAACGTGGCAACTCACGGTTTTGAACCGTGGACTTTTAAAAGAGAACAAATTGAGTATGAGAGCAAAAAGAATGCCATATGACTCATATCATTAATTTTCTCCGCAAAGAAAGCGAAGATGAAGAATGACACATGACCATGGGCTCATAAATTCAAGTAGAAGCTCATTTCACAGGAAGAAACTAATGCCAAGCTCATAATTAATTTTTTTCCTCATGTAAACCAAAGGCTCGACACCAATAAACTTTTGTAATAAATTCATAATCAAAACCCAAGTCGAAACTCTGTATATACCAACAACAATCACTCATGGGTTTGAGCCATGGTTCTTTACAACCCATTTCAGGATAAAGCCATCCTAGAAAATATAAGAAGAAATGGAAAGTGATAATATGAACTAATGACAACAGTGAGCATACAAGAAAGACAAAAAACCATGACATTCACTGCAAATTATGAACCCATAAAACGTTTTCCACAACATTAAAATTTTAAACAATTGCCTCATCTATTTTCATTTCACCAAATAATTGTTCATGGATGGAAGACATGGAAAGAAGAACATCTATAATTTCTAACAACTAACCAGACCCATAACTAACATTTATCAACAAATTATTTTGCAAATAAATGCTCAAGAGTTGTGCGAGTACTTACCTCGTTCCAGGATAATTTTTACCATTCCTCTGAACTTGAAATGGTTGCACAATGAATAATAGAGCTGGTTGAGCTAAACACAATAGTGGTAGCTTCCTTTACACTTCACAAACAAACTAATGTGTGACAATGTTAACCCTAACAATTTTCAAGGAGATAGTACACAAGTTTGGTAACATAAATGCTCCAGTCTCTTCAAATTAACACATGGTAAATATAAACCCACTCACCACCCATGCGTCGTCGACCTGTAAATGATACCATGTGATATCAATACCCACTTCATAATATTAAAAAAATGTGACATATGCATCGAGCCACAACTGCGGTTGAGACTAATCATAGGATATAATATAATTTTTTCCAAATATCAACCACTTGCTTGTTAACTTGCCATAAACTATATACCTTGCATACTTTATGCATGCGAACCATACATATGGGAACCTTATACTTGTTTTGTTCTATAACTTATCAAATATCACTTTATAACATCTATGCCTTTTGAATCTCCAACCTAGCACAATACAAGATGCATATGCTTATACAAACAAGTATTTTGTATGAGTATTCAAACCATGGTCCAAATATATACCTCTCTTCAATACCATTTATTGTGTTGAAGGTATATTCATTCAAAAAACATCATAGGATGCTAAGAATTATCAAGCCAAAGATTGATTGTCATGCAATAACTGATTTTAAATGCTATACTTGAAGTGATGCCCATACTGAAAATGATATCATGCCATAATGACGAGAATGATAATTCCATACACAAACCTTATCATTTCAGGGTTTTCATCTAGGGTACCCCACCTATTATAATTATTTAATATTCTTTAAATGAGTTACAAGTTTTGAAACATTTTGTGAACTTTTTGGAATAAGTGGATGAAGTATGAGTCAACACCATGAAAACACCGAATTCAACATCCTGGAGCAAATTTAACTCTGCAACTTGTAGATCGACGTGATTAATATCCATTTGATGATTATGAGGGAAAATTCAATTTGAATTTGCTCATAAATTGGGGGATTCCACTCCGTTTTTACAAATTTTCCAAATTTCAACACAAATCAAACTCTACAATAACATATTTATCAAATCCACACCGATCTTTGGCCCATATGGGTCCAGTGTTGAAACCTTCGCTTTGATACCAACCTGCAATGTCCCCAGATTCCTCACTAAGGCACACTACCACAAAATTTCACTCGAATACCAAACCATAATGTACCCAAATTATGATCTAAGTCTTGTTACTACCAAATCGACTAACAAGTCGATACAAATGTGAAAATATAAACGACATGACATACAAGCTCATGAAACTTGTCAATAATAATTCAACTCATTGTTAGGATATTTAGACACTTAGGAGTTAATATCAACTTGGTTTGATGTGTTGTTAGGTAAAAGTGTGTTTATTTAGTATGCATTTGTAGTTAGGTAATCTGACGGTCATGATGTGTTCTCGATATAGAGTGATCCAATGGATCATATTCTCCTTGATCTTAACAACTGCATTGATCCATGGTTTAACACCTGATTGGTCCATGATCTCTATTTAAAGAGAATGGAGGGTCATTTTCTGATGATCAATTGTGAGAAACTCTCTTGTAAATATCTTTGTAATATTTTTCTTTTGCATTAATAAATTTCTCCACGTGGCCATGTTGGCTAGGGTCGTGGATGTTTCCCCAGAGGGGTTTTACCACGTAAAAACATCAATGCGTTTATCTTTGATCTGATTGTGTGAATGGTTACTGAAGGTGGTTTTCCTTTGTTGGAATACCTATGTTTTCGAACATGGTATCAGAGTGTATTTGAAGACCCACTCCCATTGTAGATCGAGATATTGAAGTTGTGTTGTCACATCTCTAGTTTCTACCATTTTCGTACATTTCTAGGCCGAGGGGATTGTTCCATTGCGTCTAGAGCATTCATTTCACTCAATAACATTTCTCTTTTCACTTGAAAAGGTTTCCATTTTCCCAAGATACGACCATTTCAATTAGATCCGAAGGTATAAATCTTGAATACGCCCTTTTTAAATTTTTTGTAGAGATAATATTTCATTTTTCAGTTTTTTTATTTTTAGGTCGCTACTCTTTTCGATTTGTGTTTTCTCTTTTCTGCGTGTTTTGTGCGATCTTGAAAAGTCAGAAACATAGCTGAATGGGTTTTCTTATCTATGTATTCTCTTTACGAAACACTCTGTGTGATCTCGGTAAATCAGAAATAGAGGGAAAATTAACATTTTCTAGGTAAGCTAATTGATATCTAACCGTTGTCGTTGTCAAGAAATTTTTTTTTTTTCTTGTGTGAAAATATTTTTTTATGAACACTCTCTCCAAGACCATCAAAAAAACCAACAACAACAACAACACCTCCAATCCTCCTTCTAAACAATATAATATGTTTTGCACTAGCTTAGTTGGTTAAAAGTTGCTTTATTAAGTAAGAGGTCTTGAGATCAAGACTCGCTCAGTTGGTTAAAAGTTGCTTTATTAAGTAAGAGGTCTTGAGTTCAAGTTTCTTTTTTGTTACTTTTTTTTTGAAAATTTCATGTGTCCATTGTAAAGTGTATTTCACTTAAATTATAAAAGTGAATCACTATAAGTAGCTTTAATATTTTATTTTAAGTTATTTATTTTGCATGCAACTTTCATTTATAAAGTAACTTCGTTGTAAAAGTGATCCCCACTTATTCTATAAAAGTGAGTCACTTCATAAGCAACATATTTGTAAAAGTGACGTTATTAGGAGGGGTATCACCACATGGACTAACTTCTACTTGCCACATGGCTCTTTGGTTACAATTTATGCCTTTTTTCAAAAGGGCATAACTGTCACATCCAAAGTCTATTTCGAGTGCCATTTTTTTTTAAACAACCTATTTTTTCGAGATATTTCCATCAAGACCATTAGTTTCATATTTTTCTACATATTTTAATATGGCATCTCCCAATGATCTTTTGATTACCAATACCAACTACTTCTCATGGAAATCCCATATGGAGGATTTACTAAGAAGTAAAGGACTGTATCAGATTACCTTGGGAAAAAAACAAGAACCCATTGATGATAAAAAGTATGCCAAATGGATTAATAGGAATGATGAAGCACATGGACTAATTGGAATGTCCATCTCTCTTGATTTAAGGTTTCACCTTAAAGAAATTAATGCCCCCAATAAATATTGGAAAAAACGTGAAGTTGTGTTTGGTAAACACAATATTGTTCGAGTTCACCAATTGGAAAATCAACTAATGAATTTAAGTCCAAATGATTTTCCTTGTATTGAATATTACTTATCTAAGTTCAAAACACTTAGACTTATGTATATAGCATGCCAACTAGATTTGAAGGAATATCAATGCATATATGATATTCTTGACAAGCTTGATAATGCATATTCAGTTTTTGTATCTACCTTTATGCCACTAGAGAATCTCTAGGGAGTGGTTATAAACAACCCTCTCTTGAGTCTTTTTGTGATTCTTTGATTTGAGATAAAGATAAAATTGTGCAACTTGAATTGATTAGCACTGCAGGTACATCCAATAAAGTCTTAGTGGTCCAACAAAAAGATGAATCCAAGAATCCCAAGAAGCAACATTCTCACCACAGCAATAAGAAAAACAAGGGTCCTAAACCCTCTCCACCCGCCTTTTCTCCTAATGGTGACAAAGGCACAAAATTAAAAAGTAAGAATATTGGTGACATGCATTTCAAATTTTGTGGGAAGGATGGTCATGTGGAGTCCAAATGTTTTGAGAAGATGGAAGATTTGGAAGCAACGATGAAGAAGAACAACATCAATAATGATTCTTCTTCTTCTTATTCTTCTCATGGACATGCACTTTCTGCTTTTTGTTTCTCCTTCAATGCAACTTCTACTTCTTATTTTGATGAGTGGATTATTGATTCTGGAGCATATTATAATATGGCTAAGGATAAATCCATATTTTCTGCCCTAAATAAATGTAACACCAATAAAATATTTGTTGGTGATGATATATCTCTTAGTGTTGTAGGGTCTGGAACAATTCAAGAAGATAATTGTCATTTCAATGATGTATTATGTGTTCCAAGTCTTTCTTGCAACCTTCTATCAACATATCAAATCACTCATTCAGGTGAAGGTAGAAATGTAGAGTTTTCACCTCACAAAAGTTGTAATCAAGGATTTAAAATATCCTAAGAATGTTCTTGCAAACAGGTTGTACAAGTTTTACAACTTTCGATCATCATATTTTCCATTAGTTTTTGTTGCTTATAGCGATGACTTGAGAAAAATTTGGCATGAGTGGTTTGGTCATCTAAACTATTGCTCATTGCAACAACTATGTAATCAATAGATGGTGACTAGTCTTCCTATTGTTTCTTGCAAATATGGTGACTGGCCTTCCTATTGTTTCTTGCAAATATGGTGTTTGTGTTGGTTGTGTTGTCGGAAAACATCATCGGGACAATTTTGACAAACGTGCCTCTTGGCACGCCTCCACCCCTTTGCAACTTGTTCACAATGACTTGTGTGGTCCACTGTCTTCTCATTCTTTTTCTGGGTTCAAGTATTTCTTAACTTTCATTGATGACTTTTCCAGATGCACTTGGGTTTACTTCTTAAAACTTAAGATCGAAGTGTTTGACAAGTTTTTGGTCTACAAGGCCCTTGTATAAAAACAATCTGGTCATCAACTTCAAAGGTTAAGAGCATATAATGGAGGAAAATATGTGAACAACAAGTTTACAAGTTATTGCGCTACACATGGAATCCAAATGAAACACATTATTCTATATACACCACAACAAAATGGTGTTCTGAGAGAAATAATCACACATTAAAAGAAACTCTTAATTGTGTGATCCAATTTAAGGAATTAAGTCTTAATGATTGGGCATAAGCCATTCACTGTGAAAAGTACATAGTAAATCACATTCCCACAAAGGTTCTACAAAATATAACACTAGAATAAGAATGGAATAATATTAAAATAAATGTAAACCACTTCTATGTATTAGGCAATGTAGCATGGGCTCACATTCCTCATGAGAAAAGGAAAGATTTACAACCTAAACGTGAGAAGTGTGTTTTTGTTGGTTATTTTGAAGATGTCAAAGGTTACATACTTCTTCAACCTCATTCAAACGAAATTATTATTTGAAGAGATGTTAAATTTGATGAAAATATCTTCATCTGCTAGCCTAATTCGATGTTTGTGCCTTCTTCAACTTGCAATACATCTTCAACATTTTTGCCATATTTTTTTCCTACTCTAGTTTATTCTTCTTCATATGATGACACTTAAGATGAAAATACACCTCCTCCTACTCACCTTCCTCTAGATGATTCCATTGAAATTGAACTTGCATCAATACCACTACTTCCTAGATGGGTGCGGATCACACGCGAAGCAACTAGTGATCTTGTCGGTGATCCTTTAGATCAGTGTTAGACTCATTCACAGTTCCAACAAGCCTCTTCTATTTTGACTCAAGT
Organism: Picea engelmannii; assembly: GCA_009831015.1. Classification (NCBI taxonomy): domain Eukaryota; kingdom Viridiplantae; phylum Streptophyta; class Pinopsida; order Pinales; family Pinaceae; genus Picea; species Picea engelmannii. The sequence continues at coordinate 84,644 of ML784264.1, forward strand.
TTCAGGGACTTAATGATCCAAATACATTTACAGAAGCTTCATGTAATCCATATTTGGATAGAACAATGAATGAAGAGTATCATTCTTTAATGACAAATGATACTTGGGATCTTGTACCTCTTCTGAAAGGAAGAAATTTTTTCATATGTAAATGGGTCTATAGAACTAAGTATGCATCAGATATAAGTGTTGAAAGACACAAGGATTCTCCCAAGTTTAAGGCATTGAATATAATTAAACTTTCCCCCCATAGCCAAAATGAATTCCATCTACCTTGTTCTTGCACTTGCTGCCTCACATAAATGGGAGGTCCATCAAATGGATGTTAAATCCTCCTTATTGCATGGGGATTTGCAAGAATAAGTATACATGGAACAACCTCATGTCTATGTCCAAAATGTCTCTAGCCTTGTTTTTCGCCTTAATAAATCTCTTTATGGTCTTAAGCAAGATCCCCGAGCTTGGTATGACAAAATGGACAACTTTCTTCTTGACATTGACTTTTCTAGATGCCATTATGATCCTAATGTGTATACCAAGAAAGTAGGAAGTCATCTCATAATCCTTGTTCTTTATGTTGATGACCTTATCCTCACTGGTAGTGACCCAAAACTTTTAAACCATGTGAAAACCATCCTTAAGAATAAATTTGAAATGAATGACTTGGGATATTTGCACTATTTCCTTGGCCTCCAAATTTTGAAAACTAAGGAAGGAATTTTTCTTTCCAAGTATAAGTATGCTTGTGACCTTATTCATTGCTTTCACATGGAATATTCAAAACCAAACTCTTCTCACTTCCAGTCTGGAGTCGAACTTGTTGCCACCTGTACTTCTCCCGAAGTTGATGCCACTTTGTATCGTCAATTAGTTGGTAACCTATTATACTTGACTCATACTCGTCCTGATCTTTCCTTTTTTGTTGGTCTCATTTCCCGATATATGAAAACACCCCATGAAATACATTGGAAATAAATTAAAAGGATACTTCGGTATGTCTGAGGTACAATTCAGTTCAGGATACATTACAACTCAGGGATAACTCCTTTATTGGATAGTTTCACTAATTCAGATTGAGTTGATGATATTTATGATACGATGTCTACTATAGGTTATATTTTTAGCCTTGGTTTAGGTACTTCCACTTGGGCTTGTAAGAAACAACATGCAATTTCTCTTTCTTCAACAAAAGTAGAGTACCGAGCAACGATTAATGCAAGTCAAGAAGCCTTGTGGCTTTGATAGATCCTTCAAGAGTTTGGATTCCAACAACAACATCTGACCACCCTATGTTGCGACAATTAAAGTTCCATCAAGCTTTCCAAAAATCCATTTCAACATCAACGCAACAAACACATCGATCTTCACATGCACTTCATCAGAAAACACATTCACAATTGAGTTATTAAAGTGTTATTTTTCCCTACAGAATATCAAGTTGCAGACATTTTCACAAAGGCTCTTACAGAAGTGAAGTTTTCCAACCTTTGATCTATGTTAGGAGTTCATGAAGTTTTCGTTAAGGGGGGATAGGCTCTAATTCCTCCTTCCTTGTTTTATCATGTCTCCTTTGTAAATCCTTCAATCATATCCCAAGTTGTTATTAAGGGGGGTTGTTAGGATATTTAGACACTTAGGAGTTAGTTAATATCAACATGGTCTAATGTGTTGTTAGGTAAAAGTGTGTTTATTTAGTATGCATTTGTAGTTAGGTAATCTGACGGTCGCGATATGTTCCCAACATATATTGATCCAATAGATCATATTCTCCTTGATCTTAAAAACTACATTGATATGTGGCTTAACACCTAATTGGTCCATGATATCCATTTAAAGAGAATGGAGGGTCATCTATTGATGATTTTTTGTGAGAAACACTCTTGTAAATCTCTCTTTAATATTTTTTTTTTTTGCATTAATACATTTCTCCAAGTGGCCACATTGGCCATGGTCGTGGATGTTTCCTCGCAGGGGTTTTACCACATAAAAATATCGGTGTGTTGATCTTTGATATGGTTGTGTGAGTGGTTACCTATGTTTTCAAACACTCATGAATGAAAAGGATTAAACACATGCAACAACATTCATACATACAAAACACAGAGTAAATGTAGCATTCAAACATAACATTAAAAATTGTAAATGACAAAATGATCAAAACACATATCTTTAAAAAATGTTTTACACAACCAGTTGTAGACATCAAATGTTCCACCCAACCATATAATCTGTGTATCCAATTATCTTAGTCGCAAGTCACCCCTGATTTGGGGCTATGATTCCATAGAATGGACAATCTCCTATGAGTGACTACAATCCAGTCGATCAATCCAAAACTCACTTAAAACTTAGTGATGCGACTCCTGCAACAATTCCAACCACCCAAATCTCTTCCCCATCAGTCTACACAACCCAAGGGATGAGATTTCCTTATTTACAGTGTATTCCCTCAGACAATATCCATACCCTCTATGGTTCTAGCACATACCAACTAGGGATCTCTCTATTGGGAGCTCTAGGAAATACAGTTGCAACAAGAGTGCTCACAACAACCTTTACATAGGTTCTTCACATAATTTATCACCATAAATCACTCATAGACATGAAAACCTCATTCTCCACGTGATTCCCATATTTATCAAGTTGTCTCTAATTCCCTCTAGGTCTATCCACTCTTTCCTAGCACTAACTCTAGTTTTTCTCCTCCTCTTGTTGTTCTGAAAGTATGTTGTAAAAATTGTCTCCTTTCCTACTCGAATTTCCTTTTTACTTCCTCCATTATTTATTGACTCTCACACTTCTCCCAAATGTTATTACACTCAACCCATAATGTCATAACCGAGTGGATGAATTTCTCACCCAACATCTTACATGAATTCAATGATTGAATGCTTAGTAATTCAAAGGGATAAATAGCTAAATGAGAAATTGATAATGAAGGTGGATTAAGACTCGAGGCATGTGGGAATCCCTCAAAAACCCAATTAAGTCCCATCTCTTGTGGAATCATATCCCCCCATTACTTCGGTCCTTACCCATCTGTAGTCGACGATGTATTCATTTTATTATTTTTTAATGTACAATGTTTACATATTACATCGCTTGGCCCCAGACCATTCATAGTTCCATTAACTATCGTGGGATTACAAGAAACAACAACATGATGTGCCCATTAGTTTTAAAGGGGATATTGACTCCCATTGCATTCAATTATTTCCACTACATGGAATTGGGTCTTATAGCTATAATGCCAATAAAAAAATCATCCGCCACACCAACAATTCCTTCATTACTGTCATGGATAAATCCAAGGTAGTAGAGTGAGTCTCAACACGACAACATCAATAGGTCCTCCATGTGTCTGTAAGGTGGAAAATAGAGATATAACATATTCCCCCTAATTTTTGAGGTCAAAAGAGGAAATGATGGCCAAAACATATTATAATATCCATAAATGTGAGGCAACATAAGGAAGGAGCTGAGATATCAAGGAACTAGTGAGTACATGAAATTAGTCATGAACCAAACACATATAGATCATCCTTGAGGTAGGCATACCCATGCTTGAAAAAGAGACAAAGCATGGACGCCAACACAATACACCATGGATCCATGAAATCAAATGAAAAACCATGGCCATGAAAAGGTACACGATGAATCTATGTCATCAAAGAGATCATAGCAATGTGAAAATACAGTGTGGATATATGTCACAGTATACATCAGGAAGACATTGAACACCAATGAGAGTGCCCTTGTAGTATTCAAAGTACAATAGTAATATACTCCATCGCAACTTGGGAGGGGTAGGATGAATGAGTGATGTGCCCCCAAACTCAAGGTATTTTCCCCAACCCCGATGGTACGAAATATAGCATGCGAATAGATGATTTGATGTTGAGCATGGTAGAAATTGTTTGATTACTGGTCATTGATGAATATCGCTAATAGATGTGAGGGGACCCACCAATGACGAAAATGGACCCCAAGGTACCTAGTACAATCTAGTGAGTGTGAATAAAGGATCCGATGTCGAAAATTAATAGAATTGATTGATCAAGGGTCATTGATTTAAACCCACTGTTGATTGCAAGGAAACCTAACACTAAGGACTACAAGCTCCAAGGTACTAGCTGGTTTATAGATCCCTCTCCCATATGATGTGCTGAAGTCAATAAGAAGAGATCCATCGAAGGAGGGCCTTAATGTATCCCTCATTAATCGACACAAAACATACACTGAGAGATGTTGTGAAGAGATAGAATCATCAAGTACAACTGACATAGGGATGGTCAACAAGAAAATAGATGGCCAACTCAAGCTTACTTCCCTTGAAAGTATAGCATAACACATTAAGGACTTGGCAACATTGACTCAAGAGTATCATTGATATAATGCAACAACTCATGAGGCATTAAATCACTCTCCACAGTGATTGGAAGAGTAACTAGTCGAAGGATCATATGACTCATACTTATGGTATGGATCCTAGGAAAGCTATAACCCAACTGAAAAAAATGCAAACAACTGCCATGTTCAAGGGAAACACAACTGATGACTGCCACTTTTTAGAATACAAATCAATGGTAAAAAAAATCCTCACTCTTTTTTTCTTGAGTGTCTCCTTCATGGTTTTATGAGCGTGAAAGAGAGGTAAAAGTATGATCGATAGTGTCTTTTTCGTATAGATTTATGAGTATGGAAAATAGGTTAAAGTGTACTTGATAGTTTCTTTTTCATGTTTTAACGAGCATGAAAAAGAGTTAAAAGTGAGATTGTATGGAGAGAACAAGTGTCTCTATTACTCCTCACATCACATGAGTGGTAAATTGTGATTCTCATCACATGGCATGCTTTTCAGGGGTAACTTGCAATGATGGTGGGCATGATACTTCATTATGGTGGTGCATAGGATGCTACGTATTGGATCCATGATGTTGATGTGGTCAATTGACTTGGTGTTGGATTCTCTTTTCTTGAATACATATATTTGGGTGATGGACATTGGTTCCTTTCACATTTGTATGAAGGCTTGATCATAACATGGTTGGGTGTGGTGGTAATATTTTTCTAGAGAGACCAACCCTTATTTGGTAAGTTAATATACAAGTGAAGGGGAAAAAGTTAAAAGATTTTAAATAAAATGGTCCGACCCCTGTAAACCACAATGGAGGAGACATATATAAGGTAAATATTTTATGACTCAAGAAAATGAAAAGGTTTTAATAAAGGCACCCTGTTTTATTTTCACTAGACTCATCATAATATTAACAAGGCTACTAGGTAGCATATACTTGCCGAATATAATAATGAAAGTATTGTTTAAGAAGATAGGGAGACAAGGAGTAGGCATGAAATGACTAGATGGCATAAATATTTATTACAATAACATTGGGGGAAGTGAAGGAAACAATAAGACTTCAAAGTTTTTGGCCAATAAGATATGAGATAAATGAGATTTAAAATTAAAAATTAATCATTATTTTTTAAAACTTTAGATAAAGGGGTGTATATTTTGTGGTCAACCATAAACTAATAGAAAGTCAAGCCTAACTCAACACTATATACCATGCCTATCGGCAGGTATAATAAGGTGAAATTGACTTCATGTTCATTAAACCAAAATTGAATTACATTATAAAGGCGCAGCCGGGTGTCATCATATGTAAAGGGGGCACACTCATAAGGATTAAACAAAGTCCAAGGAGAAAGCATGAGTCAACAAAGGGGGTCGCCCCCTTCCTCTCCTAGCCATGCAATTACACTAAGTCACACCCCTTTGCCAAGGTGGAAATCCACATGGAATAAACAATTAAGAAAGTTTTGGAGGTGAAACCATATGGGGCCACTCCCCTTGTATCTATCACATATCATGATTAAAGAATGTGGTTGTTGGTTGCCAAAGTTGTTGATTTAAACCATGAAGAGCCATCTAATTAAATTTATGTCGATGCATCACATGAGATTCCATTTGTGGGAGCCACCACCTCCAAATTGAAGAGGCAAACATAACATCTTAGCCATTTGAATGGGATGGACCCATGCAATGATGTATTGGGGGTTTTTCCATGTCACAAAGCCAATTGTGTAATATTTTTTTAATGAGGCCGTGGGATATATCATGTTTTGATTTGTTGTGGATTAATTCATGGAGACACCATTTGATTTAGAGTCAACATGGATCCCTCCTCCTTCATATTTATTCAGGTAAATTGCATGTTAGGTCAGATTGTCATGAGCCAACACACCAAGAACGTTGTGGGCTAGTCAAAGTCGTGGGTCAAATAATGGATCGATCTTTGTATGGGTCACCCTTTTCTTGTTTGGGACGTGGATTAAAGTGTTAGGTGCCATGTTGTATTCAATGAGTTGAAGAAACCAAATTTCCATTCTTATACAAGGAGATACCAACACCAATTTTACTCTCTGCTAAGATATTCGATGAAGCCATGGGACTCAATTTGCTATTCGCCTCTCAACTTTAATGGTCCACGACTTGAGCTTGGGGATGTTTTTACTACTTTGGGAGATTGGAATTTAACCAACTCATTAATTTATTGGGGATATTTTTACTACTTTGGTAGATTGGAATTTAACCAACTCACTAATTTATTTATTGTTGAAATTTTCTCATTGTCGGTGAAATTTTCTCATTGAGTTGGTTAGGATGAGAGTTTTATTATTATTTTTTTTCTTGTGGAGGAAGATTATTTTATTGTTTCTTTTAGCATAAGAAAGTTGATCTCAACTAACCACTTCTACTTTTAGTAATTTGTTCGGGAAGTTAGAAATGTGATCTCTTAATATTTTTCCTTGGAGAAACTAATGGATCTAGGAGAACAATTCATTTTTTATTGTATGAAGGAGTTAGAGCTCAAACCTATATAAGAGTTTTCTCTCTCCATTTGCAAGATGGATTGGATTCGAGAATGATCTTTGGTGTAAATAAAAGAATCTCTACGCTATTAGAGTATTTTTTTTTTTTTTTGTCCAAGTAATATAATGATGTATAAGTATTTTCTTATGAGTGGCTATTCATTCTTTATGCTACTATTGGAAATTTGTTTGCAGGTGTATATATGTCAAAGGAAACTCAAGGGCCAAGAAAATGTGTTTCATCTTAATTGGAAAGGGCTAGGGTAATGATTTTCCCTCTTATCTCCCTTTTGTATACTTTACTTTCAAGATATAATCATCACACATCCGATATCACTTGATTAGGTGTTCCTATAGATAATCTTTGGTAGGGGCCACCTTTATAAATTTCTTTGAGTAGTGGATCTGTTATAGACCATCTCCACCATATCACTTGTAGATCAAACAACCAAATTAGGTTTGTAGTTTGCATATCGATTGGTTGTATGCTACAACCTAATATTCCTTTAGAACCGCCTTCTACATGACCCCATTGCCCAAGAAATCAAAGGCATTGATCTCTCTTTTATCCACCACTCCCCAACCATCTAAATTCTATTTTCGTTTCTCCATTTAGTTTATGTTGCTAAGCTTTCTCATACCCCCACTATATACTACACACATTAAGCTTAGTAACCCATAGGGAAGCCCCCCTTGGTTAGAATTCCATTTATGCTATCCTGAAGTGCATATGAGCATTAGTGAGGTGACAGTGACCAACCTCCTAGTTCCACAAGGCTAACACCCATCTTTGGGACTTTGAGAAAAGGTGTTGGTTTGTGTGGTTACAAAGTCAATGACATGATTTTGTGTTCCAAGTGTGTGGAATAGATCTATGCAAAATGAATGCAGAATGGTACTGACACGTGATTTCCACTTATGGATACAGTTCTCCTCATGGATAAAGGGTCACAAAATGGAGGCAAGATAGTGAAAAATGCAAGAGGTCAAGTGTGACTGCAATGGCGGTAAGCATGATTAAATTAAATAATAGCATAGTATTAGGCAACAAAACATAAGCAAAAATATGCATGTGCAACCATAAAATAACATGAAAAGATGGGAACCCCCTCAGGATATGGCCATGACAAAGATGAAGAAGGAAAAATGAGACTCAACTTTGAGTCATGGTGGGTCTAAAGGAGGGTTCCCATGCCTAAAAAATGGCACAATATGGACATCAAATGACAATCAAGGTGTTAACTAGGGCACCCATGAAGCGTAGGCACTACCGTGTAAAAGAGGATGACTAATGTTGCAACTTGATGAGATCGAACCTAAGGCTTTGTGACAACAAAAGTGACAGTTGATATGCAAGATGATATTGCAGGGAACAAACTATCTCTGTATTCCAATTCAAGGCATGTACCTCAAGTTAAGTGGATGTCTCCAAAAACACCAAATAACATGACTAAGTCATGCAAAATGTAAAAAAAAAAAGACCCTTTGGTAAACGTTTTCATGAGAAACTTATTAAAAATCATAAAAATGGTCCAAAAATGAAATAAATGGAAGGGGCTTACTTGGTTTAGGTGTGAAAAGGGTTTTTGTGAAGCCCAAAAAGGTAAAAATGCCATTTTTAAGGTAAAACTCAAGTCATTTTCACACTTACCATTGGTAAAATTCCCAACTTGAGTGGAAACCCTCCTACCTCCTAGAACTTCTCAAGTATATTGCAATAGATTCAGTTGGAAGAATTCAAAATCATCGGGACTAGGTAATTCTTCATCTCCTTCTCTTGTTTTTCAATACATGTTTCAAGATTTTTAGTTCAAATTTGGGATTTGGGAGCCCCCAAAAGAACTTGGGTTGGATGGTAATGAGAGGCCAGTATTACATGAGAAACCAGTCACGTCATATCACTAGGAAAGGATGCAATCAGTCACACCTGTCACTAAAGGAAGGTGTGACCACCTCCCAAAAACTCAGATCTTGCTCAATTTTTCAAAGATTTTTTCTTAGTGACTAATGGAAGGTGTTGTTTGGATTTTGTAGAGCCTCCTCCGACAATGATTGAGTGGAATGTGAGGGATCATGAGGTTGATGATGAAACAACCTCGAGGGACCAAAAAATCCTAGCTACCTTACGAGATTGTGGACTACTTAAAGTCTTTAGAATCTTGAATATGAGATCTCAACCAATGCTATTGGATGTGCTGGTCAGGTTTTGGAAACCAAACCAACAATTCTTTGAAGTGGGTGATCAATGCCTAAATATTGAGGTAGAGGAAATATACTTCATCATCGAATTATCATAGCATGGGCCACCAATGATTATGTCAGGTGGGCTAGGTGGATCTACCTAGTCCATCAATGATTACATTGTTGATTTCTATCGTCCCGGGGCCAGGAAAAGCAAGAAAATTTTTCCAACCATGGATGTAATAGACCTATCTCTCTGCACTATCCTCTTCACCATCACCCAAGTAATAGGATATACAGGCCCACATATAGCATCAAAGTGACACATCCAATATGTGCTGGAATGTCTCAACCCGATCATATTTAATTGGTGCTTTGGTTTACTGGAAAACCTAAATGATCAATTAACAAGGTGCAATCTAGGTCAACAATTTTTTTTTAGCTATGGTTCCATCCTGATATCATTATTGTATAAAATAATCCCATAGATGAGGCCCCAAGTATCCACACCATTTTTAGGGCCAAGTGATCCCAATAAGGTGTGGTGGACTGATTGCATGACTCAAGTTGAGGGAGGTATGGTGATAAGTCAATTTGGACATGAATTCTTTCACTGATGGAATGAATAGATCATAGTGATTAAGGAATTTCCATAGAAAGGGATCGACTTCCACCATGATACATATATGGAACTACCCCTTGGGTCTCAATGGGTCCCTCTCAATAAGGGTGAATGACATTGTGAAAAATTTTAAAATTTTTGAGAATTTTATAATGTTGTTGTGATTTTTGAATACGTATTTTTTTGTTGCATAACATAAATAATCAATATTTTTTGACATGAAACATATGTAGGACCATATAGAAAAGAAAAATGGGCCTACTTCTACCACAGAGGAAGTGATGAGCATTAGTCCGAAGAAGAGGAGGAGGATGATGCTAGGAACCTCCATGAGGTGTAGAGGAACCTAGAGGGATTGACTATGGGTGCCCTTATGATGTGCATAGAGGATATCCCTCAAAGACTACAATGCCATGTAGTGGGTGTAACTTTCCCTTTTGTTCATCTGCTGAGGTGAGTAACCCACGTAGTAGTGTGCTATCATAAGACATATGCACCTTGATATGACTAGATGACAGTCTCCCACTTGGTGTACTATTTTTTATAGGATTAGTCATGCGATATATATTCTATCATGATGGACCATGTAGCCCAATTATGTATGCCACACTGTTTCTAAGGTTGGATGATGTAACAAACACTCTTTATCTATATATACATATGATTCGACTTGTACTTATGACTCCAAATGATGTGATTGGAATCCATGGTTATTTACATCCATGCTTAATGCTTAATTTGATGAAAAATGCTAGTCTAACACATAGACAATGACCAATTGATGCAACCTATGTTAAGATCCTGGTTTCACCATGGGTGTACCTATGACAAGGGCCAATAAGATATACCTAACAAATGCAAATCAATATGTAAGCATGATAAGCACTAAAACAAATGAACCTGCATGTAAAAAAAAATGCACCACACCACACAAGCTAAAATACAGTATGCACAATGAACTACATAGCTTTGGGATTATGTAAAATAGAGCCCGTGGCTAGAATCTAACCAAGTAAATTTATAATCACCGATGAACTCATGGCCCGTTTTCATCATCATGTGGCACAACATGCCAGGTCCACATCACATAGAATCAAATTTCGACATACAAAGCCACTCATTGTGAGTAGTATCGCGAGCAATTGCATCTCCTTGATGATGCCCATCGAGACATAAATGAGGTACAAAACATTCATCTTCTATATTGTAGAGAGCATAAAATTTGGTGGCATTTTCCGAAAAAGATATACGAGTCAAAAAATGGTCAAGATGTGGAGTTTCACTGGATGCCCCAGAAAATGCACCCTGTCCTGAATCGAGACTCATTATGTTAATCCTCATCTATTATGAATCAGGAAGAAAATATTATTGATGATACTCATATTCCTTTGAATTATTGACTGAATCCATCACTTCCATGATGGCATGATCCGAAGGCAGCTCAAAATTGAGGATGTCATGCAAACACATAGAGTCAACAACCCAGGTGGGTGGAGTGTGTTGATCATATTCCACATTGGGATGGAGTTTCTGACCAGTGTTAGCTAATGTTGAATGGATCACCGATGAGGTAATCTCACAATTTCTCCACTTAGTGAACCTTGGACATAGCATGTGAATTCATGGGATATTAAATAATACCTATAATTTCACTAGATATTGCTAAATACCTCCCAAAATCCTTTTTTTAAATCCCTCTCCCAATACATCTTTCTGATTTAAAA
>ML784264.1:96224-130312 GCA_009831015.1 Picea engelmannii
CTAATACCCCTTTTTATACACCCTAATACCTATAAACCCCCCCATATCCTGCATCCCACCCCCTAATACCTAAAATATATTGACATTATTTTTCTCAATTAAAAAACCCCCTTTATGAATGACATGATACGATATTGGTCAACAAGGTGAAGTCCCCGTTGGTAATCTCAACTGAATTAAGTGGAATTTGAGCTCTACTTCCATAGGGCTTGGTACCACCCAAGGATTAGGAGATCCAAGTGTTGCACTGGTAATGGAAGAGACAATGTAAATAGGATCCTTTTTGTGAGAAGGAGGTGGCATATGAATGGTAAATGTATCCATCAAGGATGAGTCTTTGAACATACCCACGCCTACACTTTGATAGGCACGCCCAAAATCACCAAAAAAGGGCACATTCATTCCCATATGGTCATAAGTCTGGGTGTGCAGTACACAATTTGATGAATGGTCACTATTTTCCCTGTTAGCACTATGATTTTTGTAGTTAGAGTTAGAGGTTTGTCCAAACATTTTTCAGAGTCATGCCTTGATCTTGGAAAAAATCAAGACTTTCCTAGAAGAGTCATAGTTAGTGTGTCAAAGTTTATGAGGTCAATGACAAAATAAAGAATGGTTTGAAATTTTCAAGTAAAGGGTTTGGCCATAAGTTGGTTAAACGGGTATAAGGTTCATCATGTTTAAATTGTAAAGGTCTACTTTCCTAAGTCTCGAGTCGTGTCGAAAAATGGAAATTATGTACCAAGGTCAAATCAAGTGGTTAGGATGAATGTCATGTCAAAATATATTATGGGTCATCATTACCTAATCATGAAGTCATAAAAGTTAATAATCATGTCACTCCGTATCATTTGTACCATTGCACACTTCAAAGGAGTACTAGCTGCGCAAGTTCACTGCGAAAATATTTAACTTGCCTTAAAGCATCTTATCGCTATGGATTTTCCGTCTCGTGTCATAATTTCATTCCTTATCCATTCAAGCATAAATATTGGTCACCCTTCATGTTTCTTTATCACCTTCAATACTTGTGCTTCATTCACATCTTTTCCAGTAAGCTCTGAAGCCCCTTTCTACGTAAATGTTGCATGCTCCTAGTTGCTACGTAAATTTGCTACTCTATTTTTTCTACACATCCTCCATTTCTTTAAATCATTGTTCAAGAGCTTTCCTTGGAGCCCATTGCAAATTAGTTTCTGGAATGAGTTTTTCCTTCACACAATCAACCTTCTTTCTTCTGAGCTATATTATTATTACCTACTCCTGCACCAAGTTTTCTGTTGCTATTTCTATTACGATGAAGTTTTCCACTCCGCCAAAGTTTTCTGTTGCTGTTTCCACCAAGTCGAAGTTTTCCACAACGCCAAATTTTTCTACTGCGCCAAAGTTTTTCATTGCTGTTTCTACTACGCCAAAATTTTCCGTTGTTGTTGCTACTGCGCCAAAGTTTTCCACTGCTCCAAAGTTTTTCGTTGCTGTTTCTACTGTGCCGAGTTTTCCGTTGTGCTGAATTTTCTACTGCTGATTTGTTTGCTATGCAAAGTTTCCTATTGGTACCTTTTCCTACGCACCATGCAAAATTTACGATTGTCATTCGCTACACAGAGAGGATATTACAATCTATTGCCGTGCACTTGAAATTGACATATATTAGCATCATGACAACTCTTCAAATTAAAAGAGATAATGCAAGAAGCGGGAAAGTCGTGAGGTTTGAACCACATGATTTAAAGTTAGTAAACATAGATCCAACTATCAGAGTGTCCTTTGAACAAACCAAATGCATAAGATTATGTGAAAATATTCAAGGATATAATGCACAACTAACTAAGCAGTTCGCCCTTAACTTTACTGGTGTCAGTACGACTATTGCAGGGATCACTTTTCAAGTATCAGAAGAAACCATATCGGCTGTGATGAAGATCCTATGCAGGGATAAAAATGGTTTAAAGGTATGCAATTATATACTTCATGTTATATTGATTTCATCAAACCTGAATATAGAAATCAGAAAATTGGAGCCAACATTCCCAGTGAGTATCTCCTGGAATCTTTTGAGAATCTTTTGAAGATAATCTGAAAGTACTTCACTTGTGAGGGAAGATTTGACAAGGTGCAACAATACCACATCAGGATTCTGATGCATTTTACAGGGGTAAGTCCTTTAAACTTACCTTTTTTCCTATGTAGAAGCATGGGAAAGATGGAAGACAGTGTCCAAGCCAAAGTTGACCAGCTAGAGAGCAACCTGTTCCATTTTTCCTTGATAAAGATGTTGGTGGTTGAGGAGATCAAAAATTTAAACAGGGATTGGAATTCCTTCCTGATTTCAACAAACATTCCCAAATACCCTAAAGGAGACACTCCCTTATCTGCTGAGAAATCAACGCTTCATAGTTCAAAGGTAAGAAGAGGAGGTGTTGCTGAAGGGAGAAAAGGAAAAAAAATTGAAGATTCATCACTCAGTCAACCACCATCCAAGAAAAGAAGCAAACTAAGACTCACTAATGAAACTGAGGAGACGCAAGCTCCCAATAAACCACACACCATGTCCTCTACCAAGAGATTTCCCATACCCACAATTCAGCCAGAGTTTGTTGAATGTGCAACCCAGGAGATTGATGAAAAGAAAGTGGAACTAGGTGAAGAAGATGCAGATATCAAGGAAGTGAAACAAAAATTAAATAAAGATCAACATGTTATAGACCAATTTTATTAGGAAAATAGAGAATTGAGGAGGCAACTAGCAGAAAGAATTCCCGAAACACAAGCATCACAGAGTAAAGTAGGCCAGGGATCTCCTACCTCACCAACATGAGGAGAAAACAATATAAAGTGGCTGGAAAAGCAGTTGAGAGAAGCTCAAGATGAGATCATTAAAATCAAGGAGGAAAAACAAATATCATAGGAAGGGATCATGGAACATTTCAAAAAATGCAGACCAACTATTGGCGATGCATGTGAAGCTCTCTCTGACGCTCAATCAAAATTGAAAAGGAATGCGGCTTTGTTGAGACAAGTGAGGAGTTTAAAGAGACAAAATTTTTCATTAAGAAGGGAAAAAAGGGCCTTACAACCGCAAGCATGTTTGGACAAGGAAGCTACAGACAAATTGAATGATCCCATCCTTTCTTTCCAACTGGATTTACACGTGCAACCTCAACATGAAGATCTGCCGTGTGAAATCGCTGCACATATTTCACAACCATCATTTGCGTAGAAGAAAACAAAATTTATTGCGCAAAGGTGACAATGTTGTCCAACGATACACATGATGATTCATCACAACCGTATAGTTGAAATTTTCTTAGGAATTTATGATTGTAATTAAAATTTCGGATAGGTTATGATTTGCCAAATCGTTTTTCCTATTTTTGGTAAATTTTGTAGAGGTTGTTATTCTCTTTGAAAACAAACAGATCCATAACTATAGGAGATAGTAGTTCGACTCTTAGTAGCTAAGTGTAGCTTTAGTTTTATATATATGTGGACTATTTTGATGTAAAAAAGGTGTGCACAGTCATAAGTATAGACATTTTGGTCCTCAATGTAATTTTCTGAATCTAAAGAAATACAAATGCAGAAATCCTGAGTTCCTTAAGAAAAAGATTCTAATGGCGGTGATATGAAGATTTTACTCTTCTTTGTATGTATTCCTTGTGTACTTATTTTCATCTACACTTTTCTTCTCTTTAAATTGGTAAATTAAAAGTCCAGAAATCATCTAATGGTGCTCTAGACTTAACTGATTTAAATTCTATTTATCTTCTCAGCTAAGGTCATAATTCATCCTTTGTGGTGCTCTGATAGTGTTGTATGTTTCTTTCTTCTTTCACTCTACATGATAAAATTAAACACTGAATTTCATCACCTTATTTAGCCTTTATTCCTCTGAGGAGTTCTATCTACCAAGCATGGTTTTCTTTATTTCCAGGGGTTGACTCCATAGCCCTAGAAGTACTATCTTTTGTCAACAAACCTTGAAAAATTATCTCAAAATCCTAAATTTAGCCATCATTTTAAAGCAACTTGTCTATCAGAGATCAAGTCTTAGAGAGAGCCCTCTCTAGATTGGAAAGACTAGTTTCCAGTATTAAAGTTGGTTTGTAGGTTACCTTTGTATATTGTTTCTTCAACCCAACAATTTACTCAGCGTTAAAATTTTAGCGCCGTTGTCGGGGATGGAATTGAAAATTTTCCTGGGCAAAGAACGACTAAAAGTTTTAGATTTGATTCCCGAGGGTAACAGTGAATCAAACACCTTTTTGGTTGAACTATTCTTACCCTAGTGACTTAATTTAATAAGATCAATAACATTTTTTTTTTTTTTTTTTGAGAAAATAAGAAATCCCGGATCCTAACAGAATTNAGTAACCCTGATTCAGAACTTATAGCATCTATGTCTGATCCAGAGAAACTCTTGCACAAAAGAAAATAAAAGATAACCAAATCATTTGCTTTCCTAGACATAAATCTATCTTTACCCAAAGACGGTTTAAAAATTATCGATGACCTTGACTTCGATTTAAATTTGAACAAACCTTATTCAGATCTAGATCATAATCTAAATTAAATGAAATTATCTTTGATGAGAAGAAACTCTAGTCTTTGCTTCCCATTGTCTCCATTCAAAATATTCCTATTCAGACTGTCCCCACTCCGACTGTTCAAATAGCCCAAAATCCTCCTAGAGCCATGGTAACCAGATTTGATCCTCTTGCCTTGCCTACCTAGTTGCACGATTTGCCTGAAAATTATAATCAGAGAATCAAATCTTTCGATGCTGAAGAAAATGTATCAACCCAAAGACACTTAGATTGGTTCAATTATTTTGTTGACCTAGAGGAGGTAGATCACGAGGATGCAAAAGTTAGGTTGTTCGCACAAATTCTTTCAAGAGAAGTCAGAAAATGGTTTAAATCTCTTCGTGCAACGAGTATCCCTAATTTTGAAGCTTTTGAAACACGTTTTCTTGCAAGGTGGGGTGATAAAAAAAATCCTCTTTAGTTTCTAACTCAGTACAATAACATAAAAAGATCACCAAATGAAACAGTACAGGAGTTTTCAACCAGATTTATGAAAGTTTATAATTCAATTCCTATAGAAGTAAAACCTCCTCCTGGAGCTGCCCAACTTCGATATGCTGATTCTTTTGAAAAATATTTTGCCTTCCTGTTAAGAGAAAGAAGATCCACTACATTATATGATAAGATGAGTGATACAATTGAAGTAGAGGTAAATATGATGGCATCAAGGAAGATCAAACATAATCCTGACAGAGATGTGAAGAAGGCCCAAGGAGAAGCACAACCCTCAACTTCTCAATCATCAGATGAGAAATTTGATTTGATGATGAAAACTATGGAAAAAATCATGGAAAGAATGTCCTTGAAGAATAATCCTATCACCGGGGATCAAACTGATTTTCAGCACACAAATCAAAATTTTAGGAGAGCTCCAATTCCACAGATCAGGAAAAGAGACCAGAGAAATCGAGGTGATCAACAAATAAAACCTCCTTTCCAAAACAACTATGTAAATGAAGATTTTGATCAAACAATTGAAGACAATATGCATTGTTGTGATGATACATAAACAAATGTGATCTTAACTAAATAATAACATGATCAATTTATGGATGCAAATGATAAGTTTATGCAGGATAATGATGATATGTTGTCATTGGAAACATAAGATTTTAAGAAAGGATATCAAAATGCTATTATGCAACTTCAGAAATAGTATAACCTCAAAAGAAAAAGGGTGCCTGCAAATCCTCCAAAGGAAAATCCTACAAGGGACTTCAGATAAATACACCTTCTTCAAGCCAACCTAAGAAAGATAATTTAACAAAGCATGCAATGGAGAAAGGAAAATCCAAAGAATAACCTCCAAATAAAATACCCGAGGCAAGAAAGGAAGCAATCATCAAAGAGGTAGAAAAAGCCCCATGTCCTTTTAATTTTGAAAGTGAAATGGCTAAAATCAAAATTTCTATTCCATTTAATGAGTTGATTAAGAATGTAGAATATAGAAATCAGATCATTAAAATGATTAAAATGGAAGAAGCCCCTGACACTTTGAATGTACGAGATGATCACCCTACTATCTTGTTTGGCCCACGTGTGGAGGAGAGTAGCGATGCTGATGATGTTCCCCCTTTCTATGTTAGTCTTAAAATTCATGACACAACCTTGCATAATGCCATGTTAGATTCAGGAGTATCACATAATTTGATGCCCAATGTGGTCATGGATGAGTTGGGCCTAGATATTACAAGACCTTACAATGATATTTTCTCTTTTGACTCAAGGAAGGTGAAATGATTGGGTTTAATCAAAGATCTAGTTGTATCATTGTCTCAAATCCCATAAAAAAATCTGATCATGGATGTGGTGGTTGCTGACATCCCTCCGAAATTTTGCATGTTTTTATCTAGATCTTGGGCTGCAAAGTTGAAATGTAACACCCTGTTTCCCCCAAATTTGTAATTAATCCTAATATAGGAATTACCATGCTAAAGCATGATGAACATGTGAATGCATGATGTGAATGGACCTTATGAAGAAGGTCGGTGAATGTAAATAACATTATGAATTTATATTGCAGAACTGCTGAGAGGGGATGTGCTGAAAAGAGACCACGATGGTGGTGGAAGGCACCTGGAAAGGTGGAGTTAACTTCCACCGAGGATTAATACCATATTTGGACTCCACTGGCCCAGAGAACCAAAAGTGGCTCACTGGCCTTGAATTAAATGTCTCGCAGGCTGGTAGGTAGATGGTTTAATGAGGGATGGGAGGTGAACCACCCATTCATAGAGCCGTCAGGCCTGACCAATGCGAGGGTAATCACGCCACACGCAACCTCGCAAGAGGATAAGGCGTGGGGTAGAAGCGATTGGGGGGTAGACGCGAGGGGAGAAATCTGGAAATATGCAGAGTGAGTGATAGCAGAGAGGAAGGATTGCAACCTTCGCTCCTGGTCACTGGCAAACAGAGATGTAGTCTCACAACATCATGGTCTCAGCTCGGGGGTGGCTAGTGGTAAATCCGCTGGGAGTCGCTAAGCCTACGGTTGGGTGGAAACGAGCACCCCTCTCAGCAGTTGCTTGACCCTGGTGTTATCTCTGATAAGTGTTTTGCCTCTAGCATCTTGATATATATATATGTGATTATTCTGATAATTATGATCATAAGCTGTGAAACTATGAATGATTTCATTATAAGAATGACTGTATGGTGTTTTGATCAGTACTAGTAGTTGTATATTTATATGGAAGGACTACGTATGATTTATGTCTTCATGAATTCGTTATTTGTGTGCGTACTGATCAAATTCTAACTTCACGTCTGGTTCTCGGGAGGATGACATCCTTACATACCTCAGGTAGTACCCTGAGTAAATCTCCCCATAGAAATACCTTCCTTGAAAAGCCCATCAAGAACCGAGAAGGCGGTTGTGAAGGCATAAGGCCTTAGTAACCTTGCATAAGGAGGAACAATCCTGTTGAAAAACCGAGATGATAGTATAAGGATGAAGTAACGAATCGATGGATGAGACCGCGTCGGGAGATATGTGGTCACTCACGACCGTCAGATCAGAGGAAGGAGCTGGAAAGTTAGGTACCTTAACCTTATAGGTATTAATCGACGAACGATATTTCGTCGGGGAATCCGCGGTCACCCACGAACGTTAGATTGGTAGGAGAAGGTAGGATGTTAAATGCCTTACCACTTGGTTTCTCTGTGTCTTCATGGGCAACGAAGAATTCAGGATCGTAGATCTCCAAGGTCCATGAGAGTATCTGAACCGTTGATTTTTCCACGCCCAGGGAGTCGTGGAAGAATGCACGGATAGGAGCCAATCTGAGCCATCAGATCTCGGCTAGAAAACCCAATAGCCATTGGATCTGTCAGGAGTTACCCGAGGGTTAATACCCTAGTGTATAGGGGAGAAAGCCTCGGGATAGATCTGAGCCATCCGATTGATGGAGGCCACGTGTCATGAGATTACCCATTTCGGGAAATCGGGAATCGCGAGATCGGGAGTCCTGGTGACAAGGGTTCGGGACTTTCCATGATGGAAACCCTGTAGCAGTTGTGGACCGTCCGATTTAAGGAGGCCACGTGTCATGAGATCTCCCATTTCGGGAAATCGAGAATCGCGAGATCAGGAGTCCTGGTGACAAGGGTTCGGGACTTTCCATGATGGAAACCCTGGAGAAGTCGTGGACCGTTCGATTTAAGGAGGCGACGTGTCGAGAGATTACCTGTTTCAGAAATCGGGGATCGGGGATTCGGGAGTTTCGTTGACAAAAACTCGGGCTCTCGCCTTGATAAATCCCGACCCATAATGTTGAGACGTTAGCATGTAGCTAAGTCCCAGTGAATGGACAAGATTCCTTCGGGGAATCTCAGGGTCTGTAATGACTGTCCGATGTGAGGAAGAGATGCCGGCTTTAAGATGGGGCATGAATGCACAATTAGATAAGTGACGAGTATATCTGGATGGCCAGAGTCCACCCACCCAGATCTACAGCTGAGGATGCATTCCAGAGCCCCCTTTCCATTCCGCCTTTAATGAGGGGGGGGGGGGGGGGGGGNGAATTGGACGCGCAACTCTTGAATGGTCAATATTAATCCATCATGATCAACGACGCTTAGGTGGATTCTGGACCCCCCTTGCCATTCTGCCTTTAATGGGGGGGGGGGGTTTCAGAATAGTGTGGCGTGTGAAGTGGGGCCCCCTCATGTCCTGTCGACTACCATGTCACACCTCCCCCTATGTCACCTGTATTCCCCTTAACTGTGCGACGGGGCCTGTTCCTATTGGCCGGTTTCTAGCCTTGTCGGGGTTCGGTGGTTGCAGAGCCGAACGGTTTAACATTACCGTAGCGCCGAGATGCAAAATACAAAAGACACTGCGTTCAAAATTGAACCGTGGACATGACCCACAATTACATGGGAACAAAGAGAGAGAGAAAGGGCTAGCTTACGCTGGGCCTCCATGGATATTTAGGGCTTCTGATTCAGCAGAAGACCAGAAAAATCCGATTTAGGTAGTGGGTATGTGACATGAAAGGAACTTTGCAAATGGATATGTCATGTGCTACTATCCCTGTTTTTGGCCAAGAAAGGAGGTTGTACAAAGAAGTGTTTCTCAAGTACATGGTGAGTAGAAAAACTCAACCAAATAATCATCCCATTTAATCTATTGATACTGAGGTTGGTTCCTCTATTTTCTATAATGAATTGATTTTTGAAGAGGAGGATCCAATGACTGTCATGGCCATAAAAGACAAAACCGATCATCAAACAGAGGAAATTACAAATCAACAAAACAATGCAGAGGATGAGATGTGGAATATGAGATTTGATGGATCTACTAGCAGAGAAGGAGCATGAGCTGGTGTGTGGATTAACCTAACCCTCCAAATATAGGTACATAATTCTGTTCTTACAAGATTGCTTTTGATTGTACCAATAATATGGCTGAATATCAGGCCTTGATTTTGGGGTTGAAGACTTTAAAAGAATTGGGTGCTAGGAGGATAGTTGTACATGGAGATTCCAAGCTTGCTAATAATCAGGTAAAGGGTATATATCAGTCCAAGCATCCTAGATTGAGGGAATATAGGAATTTATTACTTAATCTTCTTGAAGAGTTTTCAGAATACAATTTGTCAGTGATTCCTAGGGGGGAAAATCAAATTGCAGATGCTTTAGCTACTTCAACTTCGGTTTTCAAAATTCCAAATTTTCCTAACAAAAAGTATGAAATTGAAGTCAAGCACAGGCCAATAGTACCTGATAACATTAAATATTGGAAAATATTTGAAGATGACAAGCAAGTATAAAGATTCCTTCAGATGAGTGATGAATTTGCTAATTCAAATATTGATGATGAGTGCTGTTGTGAAGAGAATGATGATGCACCTCTGTTCAACAATGATGACCTTTTTCAGAATCACATTGTTGGAAGATATATAGTGCAACTCAAAAATAACATTATTCCCAAAGGATTGTTCCCATTGGAAAATATTTTTGACAACAACGATGTAGCCATAAATCCTAAAATCACTGCAAATGATGAGGACATAGAATATTGCAAAATTGGGACTCAGAAGGATCCCAAGATCATCAAATTGTCCAAAACACTCAGTCCAGAAATTAAATTGAGGTATATCATCATAATGAACGATTTCCATGATGTATTTGCATGGAGTTATGAATATTTAAAGGTCTATGATACTAAGGTAATTCAACATTTAATTCCAATCAAGGATGATCATAAAGCCTTCAAGCAAAAATTGAGGAGAATAAACCCTCTGTTGTTGCCATTGATTGAAAAGGAGGTAAGGAATCTGTTTGATGCAAAAATTATAGTTTCCTTAAGATTTTCCAAGTTTTTATCAGACAAATCGGTAAGTGTAGACACAAACATATTTCCCTAGTTTCACCAAGACACTAGAACAAAACAAGACATAATATAAAAGATTCCCTAAGTTTCAATCATCAAGCATACTAACCAAAAAGAGATAAAGGACATACCTTTTAAACATCATTTGTCCTCTCTAGTTTCACCCTCGCTCTGTTCCAAGGCTTATGGGATGCTGAACATGTAAAAATATACAAGCCAACAAAGTGAAAGAATCAACGTATACTTAACAAAACCTATGTATGTGATCAAGGAGTCATACAATAAAATAAGGACAATTTATGGGAAATAAATATATCACTGTATTAAATATATAAAAAGGAGAATATAACCAATGCCTTGATGTTGTAATGTCCATTCTAACAGTTCCTTGCTTCCCACACACTTTTTCTCCACAGATTCTGAGATCAACAATCTATCTTGACAACGCAAATCCCAAAGCTACAAAAATTACTCAAGCTCACACCAAAAGCTAGCCAACTAACTTTTCCCATGAGAGCTCTTCTCCTTTTATAAGCTGAAAAGGATAGGGTGATGAGGTTAGGATGATCCCATGAGATCATGGACGTGACTCATATCCAAACCAATTAGAGGCCACCTCACCCTCGAAGCTTCTATTATAGAACTTTCGAGAAATTCCTCTTTTTCCTTCGTACGAAAATCGTCGCACTGTTAACACTGAGAAAATTGCGACGACGTCTCATTCCAATGTGGTGAAACCTAAGACAATCCTATATCATCGCACCCTTAACACCAATCAAGGTGTGACGATCCCTTTTTCTAAGGTTTTTGACAAAGGAAAAGTATAATTTCATCTCTCTGGGAAAAAGTATCTTCATTTTTATTCAGGGATTAAGGCAATTGATCCTTCTAAAGACAAAGGATAGGTTTACATCATTAATGTTCATAGAGTTGAAAAAAATAATCTGTAACAATGAGTCCCCCAAAGTATGAAGTTAGAACAGAGTGATAGCTGAAATACTTTGTCGAGTGTGTGTTGAGAACAAGGAACACGTGTTAGGATATTTAGACACTTAGGAGTTAGTTAAGATTTACTTGGTCTAATGTGTCGTTAGGTAAAATTGTGTTTCTTAGTTTTTTTCTTTAGTATGCATTAGTTTTCATTTGTAGTTAGGAAATCCGACGGTCACGATATGTTCCCGACATAGAGTGATCCGATGGTCCATACTCTCCTTGATCTTAATGACCATTGATCCGTGGCTTAACACCCGATTGGTCCATGATATCTATTTAAAGAGCATAGAGGGTCATTTACCGATGATCGATTGTGAAACTTTCTTGTAAAATCTCTCTGTAATCTTTTTCTTTGCATTAATAAACTGCTCCAAGTGGCCGCGTTGGCTGGGGCCGTGGATGTTTCCCCGTAGGGGTTTTACCACGTGTGAACATCAGTGTGTTGATATTTGATCTGGTTATGTGAGTGGTTACTGAAGGTGTTCATCCTCTGTTGGAATACCTATGTTGTCGAACATGGTATCAGAGCCTGTTTGAAGACCCGCCCTGTTCTAGATCGAGATCGTGAAGCCGAGTTTCCTCATCTCCATTTTCTGTCATTTTCGTACATTTCTATGCTGACAGGACTGTTCCATTGCATCTGGAGCAATCCTTTCATTCAAGAACATTTTTTGTTTCACTCGAAAAGGTTTCCATTTGCCTAAGATACGTCCATTACAGTGAGATCCAGAGGTATAAAGTTTGAATACACATTTTAATTTTTTTTTGCAGAGAAGTATTTTGGTTTTGTATTTTTTTTTGCGGGTTGCTACTCTTTTAGATATGCGTATTCTCTTTTCCCCACTCGTTGTGCGATCTCAGAAAATTAGAAATAGATAGGAGAAGGTGCATCTTCCGGGTAAGCTAACTGAGATCTAACCCTTGTTGTCATCGAGAAGCGAATTTTTTTTCTTGTGTGAAAATAGTTTTTTTTTAGCACGCTCTCCAAGGTTGTCTTCAAAAACAACAACAACAAAAACGACAAAAATCCTCCTTCTGAACATTACAATATGTTTTGCTAGACCATTTGGTTAAAATTTGCCTTATTAAGTAAGAGGTCTTGAGGTCAAGTCTCTCTTTTGTTACTTTTTTTGAAAAAGTTCATGCTAAAATTGTAAAGTGTATTTCACTTCAAGTATAAAAGTGAATCACTATAAGTAGCTTTAATATTTTTTTTTAGAGTTATTTATTTTTCATGCAGCTTTTCTTTGTAAAAGTGAGCCCCACTTCTCTTTATAAAAGTGGGTCACTTCATAAAGCAACTTACACTACCACGTGGTCCTTTGGTTACCGTTTATGCCTTTTTTTAAAAAGGGCATAACTCTCACATCTGAAGTCTGTTTTCAGTGCCGTTTTTTTTTAAAACTGCATAACTTTTCGAGCTATTTCCATTCAAATCATCAGTTTCAGTTTTTAAATCTGTATTATCTGCATATTTAATATGGCTTATACAAGTAATCTCTTACTTTTTTTTTTTTTAAGTAAAAAAGGAGGATCCTGTTTATATTAGAGTCGCACAGTTATAGAGTCTTGTTGTAATGCCAGCTGTCCCACCTGGAAAAGGAATCCGAGACAGTTGGACATACTATGCCCCTTGCTTTCAAACAAACAAAAATTATCAGAGTTCCGTCCTACCCGAAGGAAACCATGACTCATGACCATTAGATTCAGTCTGTTCTTTAACATCCTACATGCAACATTGTTATAATCTAACTGAGCTAAAGCTTTGTTTTGAAACAAAATGAAACTTCTAACTATGGACATCACAAGACCTTTTAAATAGTCGTCTCTTCAGCTTCACCATGCTTTTTCCATCCGACTGGAATCACATAAGCCTGTGCGCACGTAGGGCACTGTCTTCTCGGGGATGTCCTGGAGTGTGCAACATACAACACGTTGAGGAGTTGGTTGATTTGAATGGTCCTGAAGATTTGGTCGTCCACCATTCTTCGCGTTTCAAAGATTAGTTCTAGGTACCCCGGGTTGATGAATGGAGGCTGGTCCTGCCATTTTTCTTGAGCAGAGGCGAGGGGAAATGGCCACTGTGCATAAGTTTCCTCCTTGCCTTCATTTGCACCGCTGACTTGGTATACTTGTTGCTTGTCCTGCTGTGCTGCTTCCTCAGGAGGTGCATCACTAGGTGGGTTGGCCTTTTCATCCGTGCTGCACGAGACTTCTTCCTCAACGTAGAAGGTGGTGAATTCCTCTACCGGGTAATTTTCTCTGTGGCTGTGTGAGGTTTCTATAGCCAGAGTCTTGGCTTCGTTGCCGAAATCAGTGTGGGGATTCCAGTTATCCGAGATCATAAAAAGGAGATGTTCTTGATAGTCTTGAATGGGATTATCTGGAGTAATCTCCTCCACGTACACCATAGGAGGCGTTCTAGGTCTCCCGGGCTTTCTGGTTCTCTGAGTGGACGCCAGAGCCAACGCCTTTTCAAATTTCTTTTGTCGTTTCCTACGTGAATCAAAAACATACCACACTGCGCCTCTAAGAGGCCGTCCTTGTGATCTTGGCATGTGGAGGAGCCGAGCTATGGCCGAAATTCCAAGTGGAAGGTTAGCCCTTCTCCAGTTCTCCGAAAGCTCGTCTTTCGGCTCTACAATTTCCAAATGCTTCTCATATCTATCAAGGCAACTGATAAGGGTGAGGATGACTATGAAATATTTGGCCATTAAGGCTGAGCTCTTAGTGCGTTGGTGTGCCATCCTGTTCGCTCGCTTGAGAGGCCTTGTCCACTGGTGATGGCTGCGCGAGCTCGTTCCCATCTTTAATGGTGAAGAGATGGTAGCTAGTGGCTCTTATTTATGGCACAGCCTGGTTTGTTTCCGCATGTTCTGTCTTCGCGACATGGCACCCCATCCGAGGGAAGTAATCTCTTACTTACCAACACCAACTACTTCCAATGTAAATCCCATATGGAGGATTTATTAAGAAGTAAAGGCTTGTACCAGATTACCTTGGGAAAGGAAACAACACCCATTGATGCTGATAAGAAATCCAAATGGGATAATATGAATGACGAAGCACGTGGATTAATCAGAATATCCATCTCTCCTGATTTAAGGTTCCACCTTCAATCAATTGATAAACCCAAAAAAGCTTGAGAAAAGATTGAATCTTTGTTTAGTAAACACAATATTATTCGAGCACAACAGTTAGAAAATCAAGTACTAACTTTAAGTCCAAGTGATTTTTCTTGCATTGAAGACTATCTATCTAAGTTTAAAACACTCAGAAATTTATGTATCTAAGTTTAAAACACTCAGAAATTTATGTGAAGAATGTAAGATAAATATAGGCGAAGATCGTTGCATCTATATTATTATTTCTAAGCTAGGCAATGCATATTCTGTGTTTGCATCTACCTTTTATGCCATGCAAGAAGTTATAGGGGCAGCTTATCAAAAACCCAGTCTTGAGAAATTTTGTGATGCTTTGATTAGAGAGCAAGATAAGCTAGTACAACTTGGAGTGATCAACATTGTAGGTACCTCCAACAAATCCTTGGTTGTCCATTAGAAAGATAAACCCAAGAATCCCAAGAAGCAACATTCTCGCCACATCAACAAGCAATATAAGGGTCCCAAACCCACTCAGACAACTTTTGCTCCTAATGGAGACAAAGGAGAAAAATATAAAAATAAGAATACTAACATACATTGCAACTTTTGTGATAAAGATGGTCATGATGAGTCCAAATGTTTCAAGAAGATGGTAGCTATAGAAGCAACGATGAAGAAGCACAAAATCCATATTGATTCTACTTCTACTTCTTCTTCTTCTCATGGACATGCACTTTCTACTTCTGTTTTTTCCTTCAATACAAATTCTACTTATACTTCTACTTCTGATGAGTGGCTTATTGATTCTGGAGCATCCTATCATATGGCTAAGGATAGAGCCATATTTTCTACTCTAAATGAATTTAACACCAAACACATATTTGTTGGTGATGATAGATCTCAAAATGTTGAAGGATCTGGAACAATTCAAGTAGAAAATGGTCATTTCAATGATGTATTATGTGTTCCAAGTCTTTCTTGTAACCTTCTATCAGTATATCGAACCACTCATTCAAGCGTGTTGGAGTTACTTCACACACACCTAGGATTTTTTTTTCCTAAGGTTTTTATTTGTTTATTAGTCATAATTAGTCATTATCTAGTCTCCTATATTTTAGGAGAGAATATTCCACCTGGAGAATATTCTCTTTCAGTTCACACTTCAGTTTGACTAATTGAGTTGAGTTTAGATGTTGCATTGGGATCATCACTATGCACCATTGGGATCATCACCATGATAATTTGACATTGCCTTGGTATCATCACCAGAGTGGAGCATTAGCCTTGATTCATTGAGTTAACTCCTCACTACTTGTTGTTCAGTTAGTTAACTGAAGACTATTTGACTAGTTAACTCAACTAGGTGGCAGTTCACTCCCGTAATTGCCTGAGAGACTAGAATAGGTGGAAGTTCACTCCCATAACTGCTGGTGTGTATCCAGATCACTCTAGACCACCACTATGGTTATTTGGTTCACCTCAAGTCAAACTCATTGAGTTATACAGAGTATATCATGTGTAAATTATTCATTATTCATAACGGTTAATGAGAATTCTTTCCATTCTTTCTCTCCTTCTTCTTCTTTTTCCAATTCTCTCTGCAAATGTGTGTATAATTTTTTAACTAGATACATTCTATGCAGGTTCAACACATTTACATGGTATCAGAGCCGATGGAATGCTAAGCAAAATCTACACCAAATTTTTTTGCAGGTATAAAAGATTGAAGACAACGAAAAGATGGAATTCCAAAAAGAATTCATTCTTACACCTTACAACTATTTTGCATGGAAGGCGAAAATATCCATACATCTCCGATCTAGAGGGTTGTACATGTTAACCATGAATATAGGACCAGAGCCAACATCATCCATAGAAAAATCCAAGTACTTAAATCGCATGGATGAGGCACTCAGAACAATTTGCAGTCTTATTTCTCCCGATCTCCTTTTTCATATATCTTCCTGTAAGACTCCCAATGAAGCCCTGACCATCTTGGAAGGGATCTTTGGAAAATAGAATGAGATGAGGGGACACATGCTGGAGGCGGAGCTACTCACATTGGATCCAAAAAGCTTCGAGAATATCCAAGATTTCTTTACAAAATTCAAGGATTTACTGTTGCAACTCAAAGCTTGCGGGGTTGATAAATCGAAGGAGGAGAAACAAATGGTTCTCGCCATTCTCTCCAAGCTTGGTCCTGAATTCTCTATATTTGTATCTACATTCCATACTGTCAGATTCACCTTTGGAGCCATCTGAAAGATGCCTTCTCTTGAGGACTTTATCGAATCCTTGACACAAGAACAAACCAAGCTCATCAACATGGGCGCAATCAAAGGCCCAAGGGCGCATGCACTTACTGTGCATGATGGCAGCCAAAAATATCAGAAATCTAAAGATAAAGATAAGCGAAAAGGTCATGCACATACGAAGAAGGAAGGGTACACAAAACCCTTCACCGATGCCTCCAGATCTAAAGGAGAAAAGGGAAGAAAAGGAGAGAAATGCACATACTGTCATAAAGGATTCCATTCAGAATCCGCATGCATGAAAAAAAAATAGATATGATGTCTCATATAATTCATCAAAACAACCTTGGAGATCACATCCCCGAGGGTGCAAAGAAGAAGAAGCCAGAAGATCTGAATTCCAAGAAAGGAAATTCTAGCCATGCCTTGATTTCCATCAACTCCTCTCCCGATGCTTGGATCATAGACTCAGGAGCATCACATCACATGGATACCTCAGAAGCAGTATATTCTTCATTGGATGCATGGAAAGGTACTCCTATTCTTATGGGGGACAAATCTTCTATCGAAGTCACCGACAAAGGAAGGATTGAACTCACCAACGAAAGCTTTGAGAACGTGATGCATGTTCCCAAGCTTTCTGTCAACCTTCTCTCTGTGTATCAGATGACAAATTCCAGCACTGGAAATAAATTCATCTTCACACCAAATTCCATGGAAATATACGACATGCAAACCAACTCCAGGGTTGCTACCGGTGAGGTAAATCATCAGTCTAGATTGTATACATTTTTTGAATTCATTGAACCTGATTCTACTTTATTGCTTACTCATGCTGATGAAAGTAGTAGGATATGGCACGAAAGATTTGGATATTTGAATTTCATATACATGCAACAACTTAGCAAACACAAATTAGTTTATGGTCTACCAGACATCCATTTCTCCAAGGGAGTATGTGAGGGATGTGTTCTCGGAAAACACCCTCAAGATAAATTTGACAAAGGAAAGTCTCAGCGAGCTTTGCACCTTTAAATATAATCCACAATGAACTTATGGGTCCTTTTCCACATCCATCGATCAACAAAGCGAGGTTTGTTCTCATTTTTGTTGATGATTATTTACGTTTTACATGGATCTACTTTCTCAGGAAAAAATCTGAGGTCTTTCAACACCTCAAAGATTTCAAAGATTTGGTTGAGACACAGTCCGGAAAGAAGATCAATGTCCTCCGAACTGATAACAGGGGAGAGTATGTGAATCATGAGATCCACAATATTTTCCATGAGGCAGGGATTCAGTTGCAACATACAGTTCCCTACACTCCGCAACAAAACGAAGTTGCTGAGCAGAAAAAACGATCTCTAAAGGAGATGGCATCTTGCATGTTGCATGCAAAGTCGCTACCACAAAGACTATGGGCCGAAGCACTTAACTGTGCAACATACATCCAAAAAAAATCTCCCCATAGATCTGTCAAGGATAAGACCCCCTATGAGGCTTGGAGCGGCCTCAAACCAGAAGTGACCCACTTTCGTATTTTGGTTCACGTGCATGGGCCAGGATTCCCTTTGAAAAGAGGAAGGCACTTGATCCACAGAGCACTGAGTGCATTTTTGTTGTATACCCTGATGGTGTGAAGGGATATCGGCTTATTGATCTTTCCTCGGACCGACTCACCATTGAGCATAGTGTCCAATTCAAGGAAAGTGTCTCTCATGTACCTCAGTAGCCACATGCAAACACCTTCACTCTTCCACTTGTCCGAGATGATGAGCATGCACATGCCGACTCTTCTTCAGATGAGAGTTCTGATTCAGAGGACTTAGAGGACTCAAATTCAGATTCAGATTTAGAGCATCCAGATGCAGTTACAGAGCCAGAGCAGAGGCCCAAGTAGGCACATACTACTCTTCAGGATGCAGGAGATATTGTAGGTGATCCAAACGATACTAGGAGGACTCGATCTAATTTCGAGGGGCCTCCTATTGCACTCACTACCACTGAACCATTGCCTTCTAGGCATATTTTCTTGGTTCAGTCTTCAGATCCACAGTCTTATGGCGAGGCTGCTGGAAATCCATTTTGGGAATCTGCCATGCAGGAGGAGTACAACTCCCTCCTCGAGAACCAAACTTGGGATCTGGTTCCCCTTCCTTCTGGGAGGAAAATTTTCAGATGCAGATGGGTCTACATGACCAAGAGCACAACGGATGGACAGATCAATAGATACAAATCCAGGCTTGTTGCCAAAGGCTTTCAACAGGTTCATGGTATTGACTATGATGAGACCTTCGCTCCAGTAGAGAAGATGGATTCCATTCGATTGGCCCTTGCCATTGTGGCAACCAAGGGATGGGAAGTCCATTAGATGGATGTGAAGAATGCATTTCTTCACGGTGATCTCTCTGAGGAGATCTACATGGAGAAACCCCATGGATTTATGCAGGACTCATATTTGGTCTGTCGACTGAAGAAGTCACTTTATGGCCTCAAGCAGGCTCCAAGGGCATGGTATGCCAATATGGACTCCTACCTGTTGTCACAGAAATTTGTACGTTGTAAATCAGACTCGAATGTATGCATGCTCAGGATGACTGATTCACTTCTACTTTTAGTTCTGTATGTCTATGATTTGCTGATCACCGGTTGCTCGACTTCAACGATTGCTGTAGTCAAGAGGATTCTTCATGACATGTTTTTGATGATGGACATGGGTCCACTACACTTCTTCCTTGGACTTGAGATCAGTCAAGATGCATCAGGCATCAAACTGTCTCAAGCCAAGTATGCATGAGATCTCCTTGAGAGATTTCACATGATAGACTGCAAGTCTTCTCCGAGTCCTTTCCTATCAGGAGTCAAACTTGAGGATGGCGGGGAGACTCCACTGGTTGAAAACATTGTACAAACAACTAGTGGGGAGCTTATTGTATCTCACACACTCTAGAACAGACCTCTCATATGCAGTTGGCGTAGTTTCTAGGTTCATGCAGGAGCCGCATGAGCTACATTGGAAAGCTACAAAGCGTATCCTTTGATATGTATAGGGAACTATCACCTTTGGGATTCATTATGCAACAGACTCTACATTAGATCTCATTGGGTTTACTGATTCCGACTGGGCTAGCGATAGCATTGATAGCAAGTCCACATCTGGTTACTCAATCAGTCTTGGTTCCGGGCCTCTCTGTTGGTCGAGCAAGAATCAAGCTACCATTTCTCTATCTTTAGCCGAGGCAGAGTACAGAGGGGTAGTTAACATAACCATTCAGGCTATGTGGCTACAACATTTTCTCACTGAGTTGGGCATTTAGTTTCATTGGTCGATCATCATATGGTGTGACAACTAGAGCACTCTGAAGTTCCGCAGAGATCCAATTCAGAGGCAGCGAACGAAGCACATCGAGATCCACATGCACTACATCCGAGACTTAGTACATGAGGGGATCATTTACTTACAGTTCTGTCCTTCAACAGAATAGACGAAAAACATTTTAACCAAGACCTTCATTGAGCAGAAATTCCATTCTCTGCGAGGTTGTCTTGGAGTGAAGGACACAGTTGCCTAGCAGCTGTAGTTCTTATTTTTACATACATTGTACCTTGAGGGGGGGGGGGNTAGAGTATCTTTTGTACTTGGGTACCTAACATGGCCTCATTGCCGGGACCCAATATTTATTTTCACCATAGTGATGTTCAGGGGGGGTGTTGGAGTTACTTCACACACACCTAGGATTTATTTTTCCTAAGGTTTTAATTTGTTTATTATTCATAATTAGTCATTATCTAGTCTCCTATATTTTATGAGAGAATATTCCACCTGCAGAATATTCTCTTTCATTTCACACTTCAGTTTGACTAGTTGAGTTGAGTTTAGATGTTGCATTGGGATCATCACCATGCAACATTGGGATCATCACCATGCTAATTCAACCTTGCCTTGGTATCATCACCAGAGTGGTGCATTAGCCTTGATTTCTTGAGTTAACTTCTCACTACTTTCTGTTCAGTCAGTTAACTGAAGACTAGTTGACTAGTTAACTCAACTAGGTGGCAGTTCACTCCCGTAACTGCCTGAGAGACTAGAATAGGTGGCAGTTCACTCCCGTAACTTCTAGTGTGTGTCCAGATCACTCTATAACACCACTATGGAGACTTGGTTCACCTCAAGTTGAACTCATTGAGTTATACATAGTATATCATGTGTAAATTATTCATTATTCATAATGGTTAATGAGAATTCTTTCCATTCTTTCTCTCCTTCTTCTTCTTTTTCCAATTCTCTCTGCAAATGTGTGTATCATTTTTTAGCTAGATCTATTCTGTGCAGGTTCAACACATTTACAAGGTGAAGGTAAAACTGTAGATTTTTCACCTCACCAAGTTGTAATCAAGGATCTAAAAGATCCTAAGCATGTTCTTGCAACTGGAACTGCTGATGATATTACCAGGTTGTACAAATTTGACAACTTTGGGTCATCATCTTTTTCATCAGTTTTTGTTGCTCATAGCGATGACTTGAGAAAACTTTGGCATGAGCAGTTTGGTCATCTAAACTATCGCTCATTGAAACAACTATGTAATCAACATATGGTGACTGGTCTTCCTCTTGTTTCATGCAGAGATGGTGTTTGTTCCGGTTGTGTTCTTGGAAAACATCATTGGGATAGTTTTGACAAACGTGCCTCTTAGCACGCCTCAAGTCCTTTGCAACTTGTTCACAGTGATTTGTGTGGTCCACTTTCTTCTCCTTATTTTTTCTCGGTGCAAGTATTTCTTAACTTTCATTGATGAATTTTCCAGATGTACTTGGGTTTACTTCTTAAAACTTAAGAGAAAAGTTTTTGACAAGTTTTTGGCCTACAAGGCCCTTGTAGAAAAGCAATCTGGACATCAAATTCAAAGGTTAAGAACAGATAATGGAGGCGAATACGTGAAAAATTATTTTACAAGTTACTGCACTACACAGGGAATCCAAATGAAACACACTATTCCATATACACCACAACAAAATGGTGTTTCTAAGATAAAGAACCACACATTAAAAGAAATGGCTAATTGTATGATCCAATCTAAGGGATTAAGTCTAAAGTATTGGGCAGAAGCCATCAACTCCGAAAATTACATAGTAAATCACACTCCCACAAAGACTCTTAAAAATATAACATCGGGAGAAGCTTAGAATAAAATTAAACCAGAGGTAAGTCACTTCCGTGTATTTGGTAGTATAGCATGGGCTTACATTCCTGATGAGAAAAGGAAAGCATTGCAGACTAAAAGTGAGAAGTGTATATTTGTTGGTTATTCCGAAGATGTCAAAGGTTACAAACTTCTTCAATCACATTGTAATGAAATTATTATTATAAAAGATTTTAAATTTGATGAAAATCTCTTGGCTTGCGATCCTAATTCGACGTTTGTGCCTTCTTTGGCTTGCGAGCCTAATTCTACGGTTGTGCCTTATTTTCCTTACGAGCCATCTTCGACGTTTGTGCCTTCTTCTGATCTGGTTTCTTCTTCAGATGATGACAGTGAGGATGAAAATCCACCTCCGCCTGCTCACCCTCCTCTAGATGAGTCCTTTGAACCTGAACCAGCACCAGCTCCATCACTTCCTATATGGGTCTATTCAATACGAGAAGTAGTTGGTGATATTGTCAGTGATCCTTCCGATCAACATCGAACACATTAACAGTTCCAACAAGCCTCTTCTCTTTTGGCTCAAGTTTCAGAAACTCATGATCCAGAGACATTTGCAAAAGCTTTAGGTCATCCAGATTGGTATACAACAATGAATGAAGATTATCGTTCTTTAATGGAAAACGATACTTGGGATCTTGTACCTCTTCCAAAAGGAAGAAAACTTTTTAGATGCAAATGGGTCTACACACTAAGTATGCATCAGATGGAAGTGCTGAAAGACACAAGGCTTGGTTAGTTGCCAAAGGTTTTCACCAAGTTGAAGGAATTGACTATAATGAAACCTTTTCCCTTGTAGAAAAAATGAATTCCACCCACCTTGTTCTTTCCCTTGCTGCCTCACATAAATGGGAGGTCCATCAGATGGATGTTAAATTCGCCTTCTTGCACGAAGATTTGCAAGAATAAATCTACATGGAACAACCTCTTGGCTATGTCCAGAATGACTCTAGTCTTGTTTGTCACCTCAAGAAATCTCTTTATGGTCTCAAGCAAGCTCCTCGAGCTTGGTATGCCAAAATGGACAACTTTCTTATTGCCACTAGATTCTCTAGATGCCATTCTGATCCTAATGTCTATACTAAGAAAGTAGGAAGCCATCTCATAATCCTTGTCCTTTATGTTGATGACCTTATCCTTACTGTTAGTGACTCAAAAATTTTAAACCATGTGAAAACCATCCTTAAGAAGAAATTTGAAATGACAGACTTAGGCTTTTTGCACTATTTCCTTGGCCTCCAAGTTTTGCAAACCAATGAAGGAATTTTTCTTTCCCTATCTAAGTATGCTTGTGACCTTCTTCGTCGCTTTCACATGGATGATTGTAAACCAAACCCTTCTCCCTTCCAGTCTGGAGTTAAGCTTACTACCACTTGTACTTCTCCTGAAGTTGATGCCACCCTGTACCGTTAGTTAGTTGGTAGCCTCTTATACTTGAATCATACCTGTCTTGATCTTTCCTTTGCTGTTGGTTTTGTTTCATGGTATATACAAACGCCCCATGAAAGCCATTGGAATGAAACTAAAAGGATACTTCGCTATGTTCGTAGTACAATTCAGTCCGAGATACATTACAGTTCAGGGGGGAATCCTTTATTGGTTGGTTTCACTGATTCAGATTGGGCCGGTGACCTTGATGATCAGAAGTCTACTACAGGTTATGTTTTCAGCCTTGGTTCATGACCTGTCACTTGGGCCTGTAAGAAACAACAGGATATTGCAATTTCTTAAGCAGAAGTAGAGTACTGAGCAACGGTAAATGCAAGTCAGGAAGCCTTGTGGCTTCGACAGATCCTTTTAGAGTTTGGATTCCAGCACTAGCATTCAACTAGCCTTTGGTGTGACAACCAGAGTGCCATCAAGATCGCCAAAGACCCAGTTCAACATCAGCGTAGAAAACACATCGAACTACACATGCACTTCATCAGAAAGCTCATTCATGATAAAGTTATTGAAGTGCTCTTTTTCCCTATAGAAGATCAAGTTGCAGACATTTTCACAAAGTCTCTTACAGAAGCGAAGTTTTCCAAACTTTGATCTATGTTAGGAGTTCAATAAGTTGTCATTAAGGGGTGATAGGCTTTAATTTCTCCTTCCTTCTCCTATTGTGTCACTATTTTAAATCCTTCAATCCTATCCCAAGTTGGTCTTAAGGGGGGATGTTAGGATATTTAGACACTTAGCAATTAGTTAAGATCTACTTGGTCTAATGTGTCGTTAGGTAAAAGTGTGTTTCTTAGTGTGTTTATTTAGTATGCATTAGTTTTCATTTGTAGTTAGGAAATCCGACGGTCATGATATGTTCCCGACATAGAGTGATCTGACGGTCCATAATATCCTTGATCTTAATGACCATTGATTTGTGGCTTAACACCTGATTGGTCCATGATCTCTATTTAAATAGCATGGAGGGTCATTGGTCTGTGAGAAACTCTCTTGTAAAATCTCTTTGTAATCTTTTTCTTTGCATTAATAAACTTCTCCAAGTGGCCGCATTGGCTGGGTTTGTGGATGTTTCCCCATAGGGGTTTTACCATGTGAAAACATCAGTGTGTTGATATTTGATCTGGTTATGTGAGTGGTTACTGAAGGTGTTCTTCCTCTGTTGGAATACATGTGTTGTCGAACAACACGTCGATCAGAAACTTGCCAACAAACAAGGAAATGTAGTACAATAATACATCATCACTGAGGTAGGCATTCCCATAATCAGAATACAAATGTCTCAAAGAATAAATTCTGACATGCAAAGATCCATGTCAAGTAAGACAGGTCATGTCCACTAAGCATACACTGTGGATCCATGCCAATATGACTCAAATCTGAACATAGCCACCAAAAATACACTGTGGATCTATGTGTTAAATACTCAAATTTGAACATAGCCACGAGACATACATTGTGGATCTATGCAACAATACAATCTGAATATACTCCAACACAATCTGAATATATCATAAAAGATCCAGGGTCTTCATCTCCACCACTCTATAGTACGGATCTAACCATGTGAATACATGTGTTGAAGTCGAACATGGTAGAAACCACTTGATCACCGGTCATTAATGAGTACTGTTAACAAGTGCGAGGGAAATCACCATTAATGTCAATGACTCCCAAGGTACTCTAGTACAATCCAACGAATGTGAATGAGCTGAAGTCGAACACTAAGTGGAATATCCCGATCAGGGGTCAATAATGAAAAACCCACTGTTGAAAGAGAGGAAACCTGCCATTGGGGCATGCAATTTCCAAGGTACCAATTAGTTTCTAAGTATAACTCTTGGATAATGAGTTGAAGTCGACAGGAAAAGAATCATCACATGAAGGCCTTAATGTATCCTCCATCAATGACACGAAACATGTAAAAATATTTGAAGTAGATCAAAGTAACAAGTGATTCAAGACTGACTCAGGGATGGCTGAAACAATAGAAGGCTTATGGACTACAGAAATGGCCAATGCAATAGAAGGATTTACGGGTTGAACTTCTCTTTGAACATATTGACGACACGGCAATTGTCTTGGAAACACCGACTCAACAATAGGGATCACAGACCAATTTGTAATCTTATAAAGGAGTATGATCAAGAGACAAGCGAATTTTCCAACCTAGACACAAAGCGAGTGAAAGGATGTCATGTTCAAAAGTGACTCTTCCATAGAATACAAGTTTAGACATATCTTTTTTCCAATTTTTCCTCGACCATGTCTGGCGAGTACCTCTTTATTTTTACACAAGATTGAGGAGGATAACATATGCTTGAACTATCAGCTCATCGTTTGGATGAGTCCATCAGAGTATGTTTAACGAAACCTGAGAAGGAGTGGTTCGGTCCCATATGGGCCTTTCAATTTTTTTTTAATGAGTCCAAAGAAAGAACACTCAGTGGTTTTGCATTTTTAGAGAGTCTGAAAAACATTTAAAGAGAACTCCATAAGTTCCCTTTTTGTAAGTTAGTTTGACGAGACCAAAAAACAGATAACCTACCGCTCATCATACATTTTCTTCAAATACTTTTACGAGCGTGAAAAGAACAAGGTCGCTCGGTAATCTTTTCATGTTTAGAGAGTCTGAAAAGAGCTTAAGGGAAACTCTAGGGGGTTCCTTTTTCGTATAACCTTTACGAGTCCGAAAAAGTGATAAAAGTTTACTCGGTTACATTCTCATTGATTTATGAGTACGATAAAGAACAAAGACTAAGCTCGAGATTGTTTTCATTTTTACGCAAGATTAAAACAAAACAAAACTATGCTTGGGATATATTTTATTTTTACACAAGCTTAAAACTAGCCAAAACTATGTTGGACCTGGTTTCATTTTTACACAAGCTTGAACCAGAGGAAACTATGCTTGAGGCTTCCCAACACATAATACATGGATGGTTGGTACTTAGCCCCTATATTAAGAAGATAACAACTTTAACTTCAACATGAAGTCCAGAGGCTGTAAGAAAATTCCCCCCAAGCTTCATTTTGTCCAACTGCAAAGGGGAAGGAAATGAAGCTTCAGATACTAGACGAAGGACTTGACTCAAACAGAGAGGGGAAAAAATCTATTTCATTTTTTCACGAGCTTGACATAGGAACATGAACTATGCTCGAGAATCCAGGTTCAATCCCTAGACCTATGTTTAATTTTTTAATGAGTTTGACACAATAATAGGAACTATGCTCATAAGCTATGTTTCATTTTTTAACGAGGTTTCTATAGAGACACGAAAACTATCCTCACAATTGGTTTCATTTTTTAATGAGATTGAAATAAAAAAACTATGCTCAAGACTCTCTTCTTGATCATGGATTCCAAGAAGACAATGCTTTAGAAGGACACCATGTCAAGGGACAAAACTCAGTCATGGCTTCCAAGAGATCTTCACTTGACGGAAGAAACACACTCTGGAAAGAACACATGTCGAGGATCGTGGTGGGGGGAAGGAGATCAATATCTAAAGACCCTATCGAAGAGATCACCATGTCAACTATTGTATCTAAGTCATAAGATACTGAGCTTACAATGAGAGGCTCATCTTCATCGATAGTTGAATGCATGGGAGACAACACCACATAATTGACCTGTGGCAGGGGTGATACCATCTGCATATAAGAACCGTTTAGGGAGGTCATTGAGTTGATGGTCAAGTCAGGACCAAGGAATGAAAGTTGATCAATAGTCACAATTATTTCATCGTGAGGGAAATATATCACATGAAAAAGAGTGGTCACGATAGATTTGATGGAATAAACTAATCTCACCCAAGGAGTAGATCAAAATCCAAAGGGTCTTGGACTACCATGATGTCAATAACGACAGTTTTCCCTCCCAAAGTGATAGGAAACTAAGGAAGGAATTCTAAAGGGTGACTGGTTATTCTGTTAAAAGCTTACAGATTATGAGTAACCAACACAAGCTGAGGATAACCCAAAGATTTCCAAGCAATAGAGGACAAAATACTAATGGATGCACCTTCATCTATCAACGTTTGAGGAACGTCCCGACCAAAAACCTGTACAATAATCTTGAAAGGAATGTGAGAGGGAAGACAAGGTCCATTTAGTGCACCCCAATAAAAAGGGATAGCTTCATTACTTGGAGGGGATTGCACAGGAGAAGGAAGAATGCCCCCCAACATGGTAGTGTCTGTATCAAAAAGAAAAACATGAGTAGTATCAGGTTTACTCTCTAGTGGGAGAGTAGGATTGACTAATAATGAGATCAAATCGACCACTTGGGTTTCATTCTCTAAGGGGAGAATGGGGTCGACAGGTGGAAATAGATCGACCGCTTGGGTTGCACTCTCTAACGGGAGAGTGGGATTGACTGAGGATGAAATCAGATTGACCACATTGTCAACTGGTTCAATGAAGGACGTGACTAGATTGACTACCTGATCAACTAGATCAATCGACGAAGGGACCAGATTGATCAGTCCATCAACTACAGGTGGGTTGAGAGTAAGGCTGCGGCAAGCAACCGAAAGTTGAGGCTAGGAAAAAATCATGTCTTCCAGTAATTTTGAGGCTTCGTTGATACAAGGGCAAAGGTGAGTTTGATGACTTCCTCCGCATAACCTACACAGGAACTTGAATCTAGTTTTCTTCTTCCCAACAATATCGTGACTAGTTGAGGGGAGGTTATCAACATGCTGTTCAGGGGATGATGACATGGGTTGGTGGGTTTGTGTA
This sequence comes from Picea engelmannii, assembly GCA_009831015.1. NCBI lineage: Eukaryota > Viridiplantae > Streptophyta > Pinopsida > Pinales > Pinaceae > Picea > Picea engelmannii. The sequence continues at coordinate 124,384 of ML784264.1, forward strand.
GATCATGCTTCTATAACCTTGGATAGACTAGGGAAATCCTTAAGAAGATGGTTACACTTACAAATTATACAAGGGTACTTGGGATTACGCGTTTGGGTTGTCTTGGGATCATCAACACTCCCAACATGATTAACAGTAATTGGTTGTTTTCCAACATGTCTGGCATTTGTTGGAAGTTTGGACCTTTGCTTATTTTTATTCTTCTTAATATTCCTTTTCTTATTCTTCTTATCCACCAAGTTACTAGCTTCAGAGCTTTTACTCAGCGAAGAAGATGAAACAAAATAAGACCTTGCAAGTGAAGAAGGAGAAGGAGATCTTACTAGTAAAGAAGGCGAAGGATCAACACAAGGTTGATGTTCTTGGGTGGAAGTGCTTACAACTGAAGAACTAGATGCATTCAGGATTACCTGAGTGGAAAAAAACCATACCGGTAATCCAATTGTGATAACTGGAAGGCTCAAAGTAGTGATGTAAGGAGGACCAATGTTTCCGTAAGAAGTAAAAACAAAAGGTTCCCTCGGAGGAGGGGTTGCTTCATTGGTCATTTCGGGAACTGACGTCATTAAACAAAGATCCAACCTAGAGTTTTGTAGGGAAAATAAACAACACACACTAAAAATATAGTAAGCAAGCAAACAAGCAAAACCTTCTCACAATGAACGCACTAGTTGGTGATGAAATCCAACGTCACGAGAACAATGTAAGAAGGGGATAAGATAGAGTGGGTGGAAAATTTACATTGGTGACCTACTTAATGGACTTATGCCCTAGTGCAGGCTCCCACACATAATCATGGGTATACCCTCCAAGGAGCCTGAGTGATTTTGACCAACGCAATTCCAGGTACATCGAAGACTTTCCCCTTCACCGTCACCTCGTGTAAAGACCCTAAAGAGATATGCCACTAAGGTTACCAATTACGACAATGATTCCTAGGGAAATACTCGACAGTCTGATCCACATGCAAAGGCAGAGTATCTAAGCCCGAAATCAACTCAATAAGGTCCCCACATTATTTTCTTCTCAAGTGACCCCCAATAATACGTGCAATCTCTACACTAAGACTAACAAAGCAGGGTGAGTAACTCTGCCAGTCCTAATGCGACCTCATGATTGACCCTTGTGTTAGAAGGGATTCCCAGGACAAAATGTAGCAAGTGGATTTCATTGCTCCCTAATGCAATATTCTATGTTTGTTTGCATGTTTGGAAAGTTATCTTTCACACCTATTCCAAATCCCTACAATTAATCTAATGTAGGTTTGCTACCAAAAAATATAAAAATGTCTAATCAATTTTTGTAAGAACTTTATTTTAAGGCTGTTGTTTACTCAAGAAGAAAATGTTATTACTTAAATGATGTTTTGACTGACTCTAAACAATGCAAAGAAATGAGAATGCAAATATTTCACTTCAATGAAAGCTATATTACGAGAAGGAGAAAACGTTTATCATTCCCAGATGCACAATGTCCCAAAATTTTATTAAACTCATTAATATCAATATATTCAATAAATGAGCCAAAGATACTGTACACCAATACAAGATTCTTGGCCCCGCCCGACCATGAGGGCGAATGTTTTTTAAGAATTCAAGACCAAAAATGCCAAAAACCATGCAATTTCTCTACTTCAAATGTAAAGACGCCCCCAATTTTGATGCAAAGCAAGAAATTACAATTTTTTGTTTCAAAGATAGCTAAAAGAAGATTCAAAGCTATCAAAAAAACTGTAATCAGACCCATCAAGTCACCCCAAACACTTATCACAGATCTGGGCAAGGAAAACCACCAAAAATTATTTTTTTCACAATCATCGCAGGATGAAGGACTAAAACAGTGCATCGATCCTAGATCGTCGCAAGTAAAAGAAGTCCAGAGTGCGACGAAATAACACTATCTCTAAAGGAAGAGTGTGATGATCCTATATCATCGCATTGTCTCTCAAAGTAGGGTTCAACGATCAAAGAAAAAGTGGAAAAAATAAAAAGCATGAAGGTTCTCCAGTGAAATTAAACAGTCAGAGAGTCAATCTGGCAGTGAATAAGAAAACAGAACCCAGAAAATCAAAGCAAGAAAGAAATACAAACTAGGAAAATAATCCTTTCCCCAGTATGGTCGCCAATTTTTTTATCAGACAAATTGGTAAGTGCAGACACAAACAAATCTCCCTAGTTTCACCACAAAACTAGAACAAAACAAGACATAATATAAAACTTTCCCTAAGTTTCAATCATCAAGCATACTAACTAACAATAGATAGATGACATACCTTTTAAATGTCATTTTTCCTTTCTAGTGTCATAATCGCTCCGTTCCAAGGCTTATGGGATGATAAACATGTTAAAAGATACAAGCCAACGAAGTGAAAGAAACAACGTATACTCAACAAAACCTATGTATGTGATCAAGGAGTCATACAATAAAATAAGGACAATTTTATGGGAAATAAATATATCACTGTATTAAAGATATGAAAAGGAGAATACAACCAATGCCTTGATGTTGTAAGGTCCATTCCAACAGTTCCTTGCTTCCCACACACTTCTGCTCCACAGATTCTGAGATCAATTGACAAAGCAAATCCCAAAGCTACAAAAATTACTCAGGCTCACACCAAAAGCTGCCCAACTAACTTTTCCCATGAGAACTCTTCTCCTTTTATAAGCTAAAAAGGATAGGGTGAGGAGGTTAGTATGATCCCATGAGACCAGGGACGCGACTCAGATCCAAACCGATCGGAGGCCACCTCACTCTCGAAGCTTCTATTCTAGAACTTTCAAGAAATTCCTATTTTTCCTTCGTACAAAAATCGTCGCACCCTTAACACTGAGAAAACTGCGATGACGTCGCAGGCCACTTTGGTGAAACCTACGACTGTCCTATATCGTCGCACCCTTAACACTAAGAAAGGTGTGACGATCCCTTTTTCTAAGGTTTTTGACAAAGGAAAAGTATAATTTCATCTCTCTGGGAAAAAATATCTTCATTTTTCTTCAGGGATTAAGGAAACTGATCCTTATAAATACAAAGGATAGGTTTACATCATTAATGGTCATAGGGGTGACAAAAATAATGTGTAACACAAGTGGGTGGCTAACTTAGTGCCTGTCAGGAAGAAAAATGGCGAGATCAAGTTATGTGTATATTTTTAGAATCTAAACATGGTGTCTCTGAAAGACAATTATCCACTCCCTAAGATGGATTACATCTTGCAGAAGGTGGTTGGATCTCATACGATATCAATTCTTGATGGTTTCCATGGATACAACCAGATTATGGTGCATCCTAATGACCAAGAGAAGATAACTTTTACAACACCTCGGGGCACCTTTATGTATGCAAAAATGCCTTTTGGGCTTATGATCAATGCAGGAGAAAATTTCTAAAGGGCCATGGGCATATCCTTTGCCGATGAAAAAGATAAGTTTATTGCTATTTACTTAGATGATATCGTATTTCATATTCTGTTGATCAACATCTCAAACATCTAAGAAGAGTTTTCCAGAAATTTAGAAAGTTTGGCATCTCATTGAATCCAAAAAAGTCAAATTTTGGAATGCAAGATGGAAAATTACTTGGACAGATAATTTCAAAGGGAGGGATAAAGATAGACCCCAATAGAGTGGAAGCAATTCTGAAGATTGGCACACCCAAGAGCAAGAAGGAGGTACAATCTTTCCTAGGAAAAGTAATTTTTTTGAGAAGGTTTATTCCAAACTTGGCTGAAATCATAAAGTATATCACAAATATTCTCAAGAAAGGAAATGAAATAAAATGGACTCCTGAATCTAGGAAGTCTATTGAATATATTAAAGTGGCATTGACCAAAGGTCCAGTGTTGGCCAACCTGAATTTTGCAAAAGATTTTATCTTGTTTTCTTTTGCTTCATAACACATCATTGCTGGTGTTTTGTTGCAAAAAGATGAACAAAAATTTGAAAGGCCCACAACCTATTATAGAAGGACATTGAGAGACTCCCCACTAAGGTATGTCATCATGGAAAAACAAACATATGCTTTGGTGAAGTCCCTTAAAGAATTTAGAAGTTATATCTTGCATTCCCATGTCATTGCTTATGTGCCTAGCAATTTTGTAAAAGATATTTTGACTCAGCCTGATCCTGAAGGGAGAAGGGGCAAATGGATATCTGTGATGTTGGAGTATGACCTCGAGATAAAACCTACAAATATGATTAAAGTTTAGGGGCTTGCAAAGTTGATGGCACAGTCCAATTGTGATGTCTTGGGAATCAATTTCATTGCTGACTTATCAACAAATTCAGAAGAAGAAATAGTCCCACAGGTATCCCAAAAATTCCTTGATTCTCCTTGGTATGCTGATATTATTTATGTACTATGAAATTTAAAATCTCCTCTTGAGGTAAGAAAAACCAAATCCATATTTTTTAATTTGAAAGAAACAAAGTTTTACATTCTAGACCATTCTCTGTATTGGAAAGATCTAGGTGGGATCTTGCTAATTATTTGTTGGAGGAAGAAGTGGAAAATATATCAAAGAGTTTCACAAAGGTGAGTGTGGGGGGAATAATTATTGGAATACCACTGCGCACAAAATACTGAGGGTAGGGTTCTATTGTCCTGGTATTTTTTTCGATGTATACAAGGAAGTTTCCAGTTGCCATGAATGGCAGATTTTTGATGGAAAAAGAAAGCTGCAACCTTTACCTTTAAAGCCTATCTCTGTTGAAGCACCATTCATGCAATGGGGCCCTGATTTTATAGGATAAATTCATCTACCATCCTCAACTCAACATAGGTGGATATTGACAGCCACAAACTACTTCACCAAATGGATTGAAGCAGTCCCCACAAGGCAAGCTACTAATACTATTATCATTCAATTTTTAGAAAGTAATATTTTGTCTAGATTTGTTTGTCTAGTCAAGATCATTACTGATAATGCAACAAAATTCAATTCCAAGAGAATGGAGAAATTCTGCAGTGACTATAATATAACTCTTGGCCATTTCACAACTTATTACCCACAAGGTAATGGGTTCGCTGAATCATCCAACAAAATCTTGACCAGGATTATTAAGAAGCTTTTGCAGGAAAACAAGAAATCTTGGCACAAAAATATCATCTATGCGTTATGGGCTGATAGGATTACCACTAAAAGGTCTATTTGTACATCACCTTTTTCAGATTGTATATGGTACATAGGCAATTTTTACTACCTCATTAGGACTGCCAGTGATGATACTGCTGCAAGAACAGGAAGATGAACCAAATGATTCTCTAAGAAGAATAAACCAATTAATCCATGTGTAGCAAATGAGAGAACAAGTCTTCAACAAATCACAATTGCACCAAGATAAAATGAAAAGAGATTTTAACAAGCATACTAAGGAAGATGATTTCAAGGTGGATGATTTGGTACTGAAGTGGTATGCAAGGAATGAAGACAGAGGGAAACATGGGAAGTTTGATCATCTTTGGCTGGGGCCATTCAAGATTGTTGCATACCATGGGAACAATTCCTATTTGTTGCAGGATCTTAATGGAGATCTCATTGTTGGAGGACCTGTGAATGGTAGATTTCTCAAACACTATATTACTATTTTCAGATTTCTGTGGTGAGGAGTTTCAAAATTATTTGTCGGATAATCCACAGTTGGTGTCATTTTTATCATCGACGTTTTGAATCCGAATCGGGATTCATCATCAGGACTAATCGTCAATTGAAAGCTTGCCGATCTTAGTCAATTAATAGTTTAGATGCAGGACAATTTGAGATTTTAACCAGGTCGACTGTCTATAAACCCTATTTACAGAGCTAAAACAAAATTAAAATCGATTAAAATTAATAAAATAATGATAGTTAATAATAATTAATAATATATCATAACTAATTCTAGGTGTTGATATATATATATATATATATATATATATATATATATATATA
>ML784264.1:142228-156625 GCA_009831015.1 Picea engelmannii
AGAACTCTGAGTCTTGGACCAGGGAGAGATTTGTGTTTGGGATTTACACATTGGACCGGGGTTGCTAGAGGTTTTGGGCTCGGAGGGCCAGGATATCCGTAGATATCCTGGAGCTAGGTTGTTTTCCTAGTTGGCAGGGTGGAAAACAGGTTTTGGGCAATTATTTGCTGTGTTTGCAGGACTGGACTGTGTAGCAGGTAGCAGAAGGAAGGCAGCTGGCAACAGAAATAGCATCAGAATCAGGTACCTTGTTGAATTATGTAATTATTTATTCTGCTATGAATTTATTTGATGAATCTAAAGTGTTTAAGTTGCTGGTAAGCAGATTGATATTATGTTGATTAGATATTGTATTATGCTGTTAAGAAATAAATGCTCGTGAAGATAACAATGTTAGATATATATATTTTTGGGCATTACAACAGAGATCCCTATGCAGGGAGAACAATGGTTTAAAGGTATGCCATTAGATACTTCATGTTATATTGATTTCATCAAACCCGAATATAGAAATCAGAAAATTGGAGCCAACATTCCCAGTGAGTCTCTTCTGGAACCTTTTGAGAAACTTTTGAAGATAATCCGGAAGTACTTCACCTATGAGGGAAGATTCAACAAGGTGCATCAATACCACATAAGGCTTCTGATGCATTTTACAGGGAGAAGTCCTTTAAACTTACCTTTTTTCCTATGCAGAATCCTGGGAAAGATGGCAGATAGTGTCCAAGATAAAGCTGACCAGTAAGAGAACAACCTATTCCATTTTTCCTTGATTAAGATGTTGGTGGTTGAGGAGCTTGAAAATTTAAACAGGGACTGGAATTCCTTCCAGATTTCTACAAAAATTCCTAGAGACCCTAAAGGAGATATTTCCTTATCCGCTGAGATATCAACACTTCATAATTCATAGGTAAGAAGAGGAGGGGTTGTTGAAGGGAGAAAAGGAAACAAAATTGAAGATTCATCACTCAGTCAACCACCATCCAAGAAAATAAGCAAACTAAAACTCACTGATAAAACTGAGGAGATGAAAGATCCCAGTAAACTGTGCACCAGGTCCTCTGCTAGGAGATTTCCCATACCCACAATTCAACCAGAGTTTATTGAATGCACAACCCAGGAGATTGATGAAAAACAAGTGGAACCAAGTGAAGAAGATGTATATATCAAGGAGGTGAAACAATGATTAAATAAAGATCAACATATTATATCCCAATTCTATCAGGAAAACAAAGAATTGAGGAGGAAGATAGTAGAAAGATCTCCCGAAACACAAGCATCATAGAGTAAAGCAGGTCAAATATCTCCTACCTCACCAACATGAGGAGAAAAGAATATAAAGTGGCTGAAAAAGTAGCTGAGAGAAGCTAAAAATGAGATCATTAAACTCAAGGAGGAAAAATAGATATCAGAGGAAGGGATCATGGAACATTTCAAGAATTGCAGACTAGCTATTGAATATGCATGTGGAACTCTCTCTGACACTCAATCAAAATTGAAAAGGAATGCAGATTTGTTGAGACAGGTGAGGAGTTTAAAGAGACAAAATTTGTCATTAAGAAGGGAAAACATGGCCTTACAACTGCAAGCAAGTTTGGACAAGGAATATATGAACAAACTGAATGATCCCATCCTTTGCTACCAACTGGACTCGCGCGCACAACCTCAACATGAAGATCCACCATGCGAAATCCCTGCGCAAATTTCACAACCAACATTTGCGCAACAGAAAACAAAATTTACTACGGAAAGGTGAGAATGTTGTCCAAATATACACATGATGATTCATCACTACCGTATGGTTGAAATTTTCTTAGGAATTTATGATTGTAAATAACATTTCAGATAGGTTATGATTTTCCAAATCGGTTTTCCTATTTTTGGTAAATTTTGTAGAGGTTGTTTTTCTCTTTGAAAACAACCAGATCCATAACTCTAGGATATAATAGTTCGACTCCTAGCAGCTAAGTGTAGCATTAATTTTATATATACATGGACTATTTTGATGTAAAAAAGGGGCATGCGAGAAGAAGTATAGACATTTTGGTCCTCAATGTAATTTTCTAAATCTAAAGAAATATAGATGCAAAAGTTGTGAGTTCCTTAAGAAAAATATTCTAATGGTGGTGATATGAAGATTGTACTCTTCTTTGTATGTTTTCCCTATGTACTTATTTTCATATGCACTTTTCTTCTCTTTAAATTGGTAAATTAAAAGTCCATAATTCATCTAATGGTGCTCTAGACTTAATTGATTTAAATTCTGTCTACCTTCTCAACTAAGGTCATAATTCATCCTTTGTGGTGCTCTGATACTATTGTATGTTTCTTTCTTCATTCACCGTATATGATCAAATTAAACACTGAATTTCATCACCTTATTTAGCCTTTGTTCCTTTGAGGAGTTCTATCTACCAAGCATGGTTTTCTTTGTTTTCAGGGGTTGACTCCATAGCCCTAGAAGTACTATCTTTTCTCAACAAACCTTGAAAAATTATCTCAAAATCCTAAATCTATACATCATTTTAAAGCAACCCGTCTATCCGAGATCAAGTCTCAGAGAGAGCCCTCTCTAAATTGGAAAGGCTGGTTGCCAGTCTTAAATTTGGTTTGTAGGTTACCTTTGTAGATTTTTTCTTCAACCCAACAATTTACTCAACATCAACATTCCCCTTATGAGAAAAATGAATGACTCTAATGACTGACGAGACTATAGTTGTCATCTCATAAAACCAAGTATGCCCAAGTAAAAGGTTGTATTCTAGAGGGGCATCGACCACTTTGACTTCTCTCGAAACAATATTACCACCTAACTCTATGGGAATTCTGGTAAGAATATTACGAGGCTAAAACACATGTCCATCAAGAACCTTGAGCATGGTGTTAGATAGATTAATTTTTAGAGAGCTGATAGCTTTCCAACATGACATGGGCATGATACAAGTGGATTCTCCTTCATCAACAATCGTTCGAAAGATTGTTTTCCCACCTACCATTACTTGAATTTGAAAATAAATTTGGTGGGAGAGCCTATGTTGAGATTGGTCCAAATCAAACATAATCACATTGGAATTTGAGGGATCAATCCAACCTATGTTTAATAGTAATTCCTTGCACTACGTGGGACAAATTTGGAGAACTTCCAAAGAATACATGGCACATGGTTCCTCAGACAAATCCTCCACAAATCCATATGTTAGGATTATGTGTTGATATACAAAGAATGCCATTTGGTGGGAGAATCATTGTATCAAGTGGTGGCTTATTGATCTGGAGAGGGCCATCAGGTTGGGGAGAGAGAAATTTATCCTAATTCAAAGGACCAACCTCACGATTCTTGTAATTATGAGCTCGAGTTTGTAGAGATATCGTCTAGTCAAACATGAACACTTGATAACTTAAGGACAACCACCTAGATGAGGGGTACATGCCATGCCCCCTTGAAAAGGGGTAGGATTTGATGCAACCATTTGGTGTTATTATGAAGGAAATGGATTTATCAAAACAAAATACTATCTAGAAGCTTTCTAATGGGAAAAATATTGATGAATGTCATCCATTTTTTATCACTAATGAGTAATATGATCCTCCCCACAAATTTTGCAAGGGTATTTCATTTTATTTTTCTCTTTCCTACCTCCACCGTCATTGTTTTGGGCTTGTTGATTCCATTGTTAATTTTTAGAATTTTTCTTCTTATTCTTTTCTTCCCTCCAGGTTGCCAAGGATTCTTCGGTTGTGTGGAATGCATTGAATTTAGCTCAGAGGTTTGAACGAGGAACATAGCAGTTTGAGTGGTGGGCACAGTGGCTGGTGGGTTTGATATGATACTCAATTGACCCATATATCCATCCAACTAGCCCAGAGATACACTGGAAATGGAACCCACCATGCCATTTCCATGGGGTCTCGAGTTTGGATTATGAGGATATGTTGATGACCTTGAAGCATGCAGAATGATATCATATACAGTGCTAGATTGAGAAAATATGAATGTTGGGCACGTAATATGGCCTTCTCCTTGGTCACTACTCCCTTAACATAGAAACACCCTTAGTTAGGGGAGGTAACAAATACTTAGTGAACCAATCTACACGGAGTTGGTCGAGAATCTTGGATTTGATAATCCGACATCGTTGCCTTTGCTCATGAATGTGATAAAAAATATGGGTGGAGGTATTTTGATGCAAATACGTCAAAAGCCTTGTCTCAGACTCATGCCTCACTTGCGACTAAAAATGCGTTAAAAACGCCATGGCCGAGGAATTAAAGTTGTTATAGGAAGTGCCCTTAATATTAATGTATCATTTCGCAACAATTCAGGTCAAGGTTATTTGGAAAACATGCAGTCGAATACCATCATCCATCAATTAGTTGGATGAAAACCATAGATGATAAGTCATGATGTGCATCAAAAGGATCTTCTCTTGAATTTTTGTCGAACATTGGTATTATCAAATGAAAATTTAACAGGGATGGAAATCCATAATAGGTTGTGAATAATGGGGTCATTTGTCAAGCATGCAAATTATGGAAAGTCTAATTCTGCCAAGAAAGGAAATTGTGTGTTAGAAAACAAATTTTGGTAAAAAGATGAAGAACCTTGCGAACCAGATGGAACTTGATGTCCCCCCATATGATATTTTACAGTGACGTAGGAATTCCCAAAAGGATTATTTCCACAAAAGAAATCCTAGAAACATGGTTTTTCCTAGGACCATACATGTCCCAAGGAGGGTTTCCCCTAGGGACAGGGGCACTCTTGAAAGGATCACTACCCCAAGGATCGTGAATGCTACTAGGAGGATTACCCTCAATATGGACATAGGTATGTGTTATATTCTTTACACGAGTAGTAGTGTCTGTGCATTGTGTCGGGTGTGTAGGTTCAGGGGCAGCGCCCCCGAGAAATTTTTTTTCTGCCTCGGGAAAGGTGTCACATATTTAGGTGGTTTTTCGGCACATGGTTTCTTTGCCGATGGTTTTCTATTTCCGGTTAAGGAATTAGGGTTTTTGACTAATCCAGGTTATTGGGTTGGGGTTTTGGATGCCGTTGGCTCTTATATGTATATTGTATTGTAAAAAATGTGTCACTATGAATGAATATAGAATATGCTAGTTTTCTCGGTTTGGGTTTCCAGGGGAAAAATATCTGTGTAATGTTTGTATTTTCCATTGTACCTTTTTTGTTCTTTTACTGAAAATATGTTTGCAGCAAATATTGTACAAGGTTAAAATCTACATTTGGTATCAGAGCGAGGTTGTCTTCAGGGGGACAACTTTGTGGTCAGGGGTTTGGATCATGACTGTGATAAGCCTTGTTATAGTGGGAGATATGTGGTATTTATTTTTCAGGTGAAAATAAATGGCAAGAAATTTGAAGATGGAGATCGATAAGTTTAATGGACAAAGTTTTGAGCTATGGAAGCTCAATATGGAATATCTATTGGTGGATAGAGATCAGTGGATCGTGGTAGATCCAGGTACTACACCTACATGAACTTCAATAGATGAATGGAAAAAGTTGGATCAGAAGGCAAAGAGAACAATCTGACCATGTCTCTCCGATTCAGTATTACTGAATGTGTCAGAGGAAGCTACAAGCAAGGATTTATGGGAAAAGTTGGGGAAGTTGTATCAGTCTAAGTCCCTAGTAAGTAAAATATTCATGAGAAAGAAGCTGTATAACCTGAGGATGAGAGATGGAGACTCGGTGGTAGAGCATTTGAACGCCTTCAATACTGTGGTAAGTCAGTTAGTATCTGTTGAGATTAAAATTTCAGATGAAGATAAATGTATTAGTTTACCGTGTTCTTTACCGGACTCCTGGGATAGTATGGTTGTGGCCATATGTATTAATACAACTTCCTTGAAGTTTGATGAAGTGGTATCATCCTTTTTGTCAGAGGAGATGAGACAAAAGAATATGGAAGGAAATAGCACAAACACATTATTTTTAAGAGGACGTTCCCAAGAAAGAAATAGATCCAAGTTCTCAAGTGGGAGATCTAAGTCTAAGGGTAGATCTAAATCTCCTGGAAATTTTGTAAAGGTATGTTGGAGATGTGGAAAAGAATGGCACTACAAGAAGCAGTGTAGATCCAAAGTTGAGAAAAAGAAGGGATCTGAAGAATCTCCTTCTACAGAAGAAAATACCTTCAAGGTAGAAGGAGGAGATGTGTACTTGGATTCTTAAAGCACACATGAAGATCATGAGGCATGGTTGGTTGAATCTAGTGCATCTTTTCATATGACTCCCCACAGGGAGTGGTTCTACAAATATGAAAGGTGTGATGGAGGTAATTTTTTCTTAGGTGATGATTCGATGACCAAAATCATAGAAAGAGGAAAATTCAAGTTGAGTCTCATAGACAGAAGGATTAGAACACTTCCTGGTGTTCTGCACATCCTAGGTTTGGCCATAAATTTGATTTCTGTAAGAAAAATGGACGATGCAGGGGTAAAAACAATATTTGAAAAGGAAACTTGCAGGATGGTTCGAGGAGAAATGGTGTTGCTGAAGGGAGTTCAGTTTGGAACTATGAATAAGATGCAAGGAAGCACTATTAGTAATGTGTGTAATAGCTACATTGTTCATGATATTGGAGTTGAGGAAGAAAGAACTCCTACAGTCTCTGGAGAAAATGTTATGTTGTGGCATCAAAGACTGGGGCATATTAGAGAGAAGGGTCTTCGACTGCTACATGGTAAAGGTATGGTTGAAGGTATGTCTAACTTCTCTCTGGATTTTGATTTCTGTGAACATTGTCTATATGGGAAGAAAAATCGGGTAAGATTCCCCTCTGGTGCAATGAGGGAAGAAGGAATTTTACAGCTAGTTCACAGTGATGTTTTTGGATCTGTGTCGGTCCCATCATTGGGAAAATCTGTGTACTATGTCTCATTTATAGATGAATTCTCGAGGAATACTTGGATATATTTCCTCAGGAATAAATCCGAAGTCTTTGATATGTTTAAAGAGTTTAAGGCTCTTGTTGAGAATCAAACAAAGAAAATAATTAAGGTGTTGAGGATAGATAATGGCAGAGAGTTCTACGAAAATGAATTTGAATAATTTTGTAAGAAGTGCGGTATGGAAAGGCATAAGAATACTCCATATACACCTCAATAGAATGGAGTTTCATAAAGGATGAACAAGACGCTGATGGAAAAAACAAGGTGCATGCTAAGTGGTACCGGGTTATGGCAAGAATTCTGGGCAGAGGTAGTGGGTACTGCATGTTACCTGGTCAACAGATCACCCTCATTAGCGTTGGATGAAAAGACTCCACAAGAGGTATGGACTAGTAAGAAACCTTCTCTCACACATCTCAAAGTATTTGGCTGTGATGCATATGTTCATGTTCCAAAGGAAAACATGAGTAAGCTAGATAAGAAGGCTGGAAAGTGTATCTTCATTGGATATAAAGATGGTCTCAAAGGTTATAATTTTTGGAACCCAAAAACTAAGAAGGTAGTGTATAGCGGAGATGTGGTATTTAGACAAATGAAGGATGTTGTTAAACAGGAAGTCCTACCAATTAAGGAAGAACCAGAGAAAATAGAGTTTGATTTAAAGGATGATGAGTCAGACTCTACAAAAGAACATGAATCAGAAGAAGAAGATCCTCATACTCCAATATTGAGGAGATTGGTTCTAGAAAGAAGGCTACCGGAAAGGTATACTCCATCTGATTTTTGTTCAAAATTTTCTTTGTCTATCACTGATAATGATCCTGGAACTTCCAGGGAGGCAATGGATTCAGAGGATGGAAATATCTGGAAAAGGGCCATGGACAAAGAAATGACATCATTGGATAAGAATGAGGCTTGGGATCTAGTGAAGTTTGCGACCGGAAGAAATACCATTGGCAAAAAATGGGTATTTAAAAATAATCTGAATGCAAAAGGAAAAGTGGAGAAATACAAAGCTCGGTTAGTAGCAAAGGGTTATTCCCAGGTTGAGGGAATTTATTTTGGTGAGATTTTTTCTCCTGTTGCCAAGTTAATATCTATAATATTTCTGTTATGTTTTGCTACTTCATTTGAATTTGAAGTAGAACAAATGGATGTGAAGACAACATTCCTACATGGGAATCTGGAAGAAGAAATCTATATGAAGCAATCATAAGGTTATGCTGTGAAGGGAGAGAAGGAGCTGGTGTGCAAGATGAAAAAGTCCCTGCATGGTTTAAAACAATCACCAAGGATGTGGTATAAAAAATTTGATACTTATATGATGGGACTTGGCTTCACAAGAAGCAAAGAGGATCACTGTGTGTATTTTAAATTAATTGGTGATCATTTGATTTATTTGGTCTTGTATGTGGATGACATGTTGATGATAGGAAACAACAAGGAGATTATCCAGGATGTGAAAACTCAGTTGTCCTCTAAATTTGACATGAAGGATATCGATGCTTCAAATTTCATTTTGGGCATGGAAATTAAAAGAGATAGGAAAAGAGGAAACTCTAGTTAAATCAGAGAAAATATGTCGAGACAATATTGTAGAGGTTTAATATGCAGGAATGTAAACTAGTCAAGGTTCCTATTCCCGTCGGTGTAAAGTTATCTGTGGATCAGTGTCCCAAGACACATGAAGAGGAGGAGGACATGTCTCGTGTTCCATATGCGAGTGTAGTTGGCAGTTTGATGTATGCAATGGTTTGTACTAGATCAAACATTGCACATGCAGTGGGAGTTTTGAGCAGGTATATGTCAAAACCAGGGAAGGAGCATTGGACAATAATAAAAAGGGTTTTCGGGTATTTGCGTGGCACTGCTAGCTATGGATTGTGCTACCAAGGAAGACCGATATTGGACATAGTGGTGGATATACATGTCTTTATGGATGCAGACTGGGATGGAGATCTAGATCGTAGGAGATCTACAAGTGGGTATGTGTTTAATCTGTTTGGAGGAAAAATAAGTTGTATGAGCAAAAGACAGGCTGTAGCGTCACTTTCAACTACATAAGCTGAATACATGGAAACCACTCATGCAAGTAAGGAAGCAATATGGTTAAAAAGATTGTGTTTGGGTATTGGGTTGGTACAACAAGCTGTAAGGATAGATTGTGATAGTCAAAGTGCAATTTTTTTGGTGAAGAACCCAACTTATCATTCAAATACAAAGAATATTGATATTTAATATCACTTTGTGAGAGACATGATTGAAGAAAAGAAAGTATTTCCAATGAAGGTGGAAACCTTGAAGAATGTTGCAGATTCATTAAAAAAATCTGTGCGCACTGAGAAGTTATCTTTGTGTAGAGGATCCATGGGCATTGCTGCCCTGGATTGTTGACTATGTAACCCTGTAACCCCCTATATGCAGAGAAAACAACAAGTGGGAGAATTTTGGGTATGTGTTATATTCTTTGCACGAGTAGTAGTGTCTATGCATTGCGATGGGAACGCAGGGGGGTTTGAGGGGGGTGAATTCCCCCTGCACGGGGGTTCGGGGGAAACACCCCCGAGAAAGCTTTTTCTTCCTCAGGAAACATGTCACATATTTAGGTGGTTTTTCGGCACATGGTTTCTTTGCCGATGATTTTCTATTTCCAGTTAAGGAAATAGGGTTGTTGACTAATCCAAGTTATTGGGTTAGGGTTTTGGATGTCATTGGATCCTATATGTATATTGTATTGTAAAGAATGTATCACTATGAACAAATATAGAATATGTTGGTTTTCCCGGTTTGGGTTTCTAGGGGAAAAATATCTGTGTAATGTTTGTATTTTCCATTGTATCTTTTCTGTTCTTTTACTGAAAATCTGTTTACAGTAAATATTGTGCAAGGTTAAAATCTACAGGATTTCTAATTATATGGCTGTATGTGCTACCCTAAGGGATGTTAGATCACCTAGAAAAATTACTACCCCCAGTATGACTAGGAGCAGCCCCATACCCACTATGGACATTACAAGAAAAATAAAATATGGCGTTTAACATCACATAGTTTCCTATAAGGATGCTAGAAGCAGATGGAAATCCACCTCTACTATTAGAACCAAGGATTCCCCCCCTATTGAACACAAATATAAAGATGGGAATCAAGTCTGACAAGATGAGAATGCTTACACTAGCTACACTTATAGAAGGAAATGACGTTATCAACAACATTCCCCACATGGAGAATCCTGATGTACTATGCATGGACGAAGTAGGCCCTATGGAAAAAATAGATGGTAAGGATAACATCATTGAGGTGCCTCCTGTGACACTCAATGAAGATATTGAAGGATATTACATACTCAATGAAACACTCATGCACCTGACATCATGTGAGGGTCCCTAAATAATGAAAAAGACTCATTAAAGTGTCTCTTGATCTTAAGGAGTATGGGGTCAAAAGGACTAGTCAAAGGAGGGTTGAACTTTGGTGCATGAATTTTTTCAACCACTTAATTCTCTACACTCTCACTCTCCTAAGAACTTGAAAAATTCCTCTCTGGCTGTACATGATCTACATCATCTGGAGTGGACAACAACCTTCACCTAACAAGTGGTGATTCTATCTCCTTAGGAGAAAGTCCGCATTGTCCACGTGACCTGAAAGTGTTTGGTCAGGAATGATGAATACATGTGTTATGACAATGAACAATGTTCAACCTATGACTGACTAGACATAAAACCAAAGAGAACACCCCTATAAAATCTAAGCTATCAACATGCATACCAATTGATATAGGGGATTTCTAAAAACCAAACCTTGGGGAATGTCAAGTCCCCAAAGCCTAGCCATCCAAGGTGTGAGAGACAATTACAGTAACCCACACATAACAAATCTAACTAGTGAAACTACCTTCATGAAGACAAACACCCTATAAAGGAACTGAAATAGAGGCTTGATATCTGCCTCAGTACTGCAAGTACTTCCCACCTACAACCACCTTGTGTAGATGCCCTATGAATGACCATTATGGATACTACTTCAAAATCAGTGTTTGGGAAAAATAGTTGTGGGTTGGGACCACACATATGGGCTAGGAAACTAAGCTTGAAGCTTCAATAAGTGTTCCCCCATACATAAGCTTGACTTTTGAAACCCCCATACATGTAATATTCCACCGACAATAAAACAAGAGGAGAGGGGATATCACCCTACTTTCTCTAGTGTGACCTCGTGCTTGACTCATGTGTTAGAGGAGATTTCTCATCATGTGCTCCTTGCTACTAATGGATTTATCTCTTGCTAGTGACTCCTAGTTTTGGTTTTGATGGCCTTGGATAATTTACTCTCCAACCCTACACCAAGGCCTTAAATCCTAGTCTAGTTTTGGTTTTCTAAAAAGAAAAGAGTCTAATGGATTTTATTTTAAGTTATTGATTACTCAAAGGGTAATGGAATGAAACTTTGTTGGTGTTTAATGACACTTTCCAATCCACAAGAAAACAAAAGCATGTATGAAAGAGAATGTGCTTTGTATTTCGATGAATACTATCTAAAGGAAAGGAAAGATATTCTTCACTTTCATCTTTGTATAACCAAAAAAACAACCTCACACACTCTCATTAACCATAAAAAACAAAAAAAAATGGTTCTATTAAAATCCTCAATAAAGGCTTAACAACACCAATGCAATATTCTAAAATAAACTCAAATTCTCTACCCTATCATGCTTATGTTCGACAATACATGTATTCCAACAGAGGACGAACACCTTCAGTAACCACTCACATAACCATATCAAATATCAACACACCGATGTTTTCACGTGGTAAAACCCCTACGGGGAAACATCCACGGCCCTAGCCAACGCGACCACTTGGAGAAGTTTATTAATGCAAAGAAAAATATTACATAGAGATTTTACAAGAGAGTTTCTCACAATCGATCATTGACAAATGACCCTCCATGCTCTTTAAATAGAGATCATGGACCAATCGGGTGTTAAGCCATGGATCAATGGTTGTTAAGATCGAGGAGAGTATGAATCGTCAGATCACTCTATGTCGGGAACATATCGTGATCGTCAGATTTCCTAACTACAAATGCATACTAAATAAACACACTAGAAAACACACTTTTACCTAACGACACAATAGACCAAGTAGATCTTACTAACTCCTAAGTGTCTAAATATCCTAACACCCCCCCTTAAGAACAACTTGGGATAGGATTGAAGGATTTACAATAGTGACACAATAGGAGAAGGAAGGAGGCATTAGAGCCTATCTCCCCTTAATGACAACTTCCTGAATTCCTAACATAGATCAAAGTTTGGAAAACTTCACTTCTGTAAGAGATGTTGTGAAAATGTCCGCAACTTGATCTTCTGTAGGGAAAAAGAGCACTTAAATAACTTGATCATGAATGAGCTTTCTGATGAAGTTCATGTGTAGCTCGATGTGTTTGCTACTCTGATGTTGAACCAAGTCTTTGGTGAGCTTGATGGCACTCTGATTGTCACACCAAAGGCTGGTCGGATGCTGGTGCTGGAATCCAAACTTTGAAAGGATCTGTCGAAGCCATAGGGCTTCCTGAATTACATTTACCGCTGCTCTGTACTCTACTTCTGTTGAAGAAAGTGTAATAGCCTGTTGTTTCTTACAAGCCCAAGTGACAGGTCCTGAACCAAGGCTGAAAACATAACCTGCAGTAGACTTCTGATCATCAGGGTCGCTGGCCCAATATGAATCAGTGAAACCAACCAATAAAGGAGTCCCCCCTGAACTATAATGTATCCCGAACTGAATTGTACCACGAACATAGAAAAGTATCCTTTTAGCTACTTTCCAATGGATTTCATGGGGTGTTTGCATATATCGGGAAACAAGACCATAGCAAAGGAAATATCAGGATGAGTATGAGTCAAGTATAAGAGGCTACCAACTAACTGACTGTACAGGGTGGCATCAACTTCAAAAGAAGTATAGGTGGCAGAAATCTTGACTCCAGACTGGAAGGGATAAGGGGTTGGTTTACAATTGTCCATGTGAAAGCGACGAATAAGGTCACAAGCATACTTAGATCGGGAAAGAAAAATTCCTTCATTGGTTTGCAAAACTTGGAGGCCAAGGAAATAGTGCAAAAAACCTAAGTCTGTCATTTCAAATTTCTTGTTAAGGCTGGTTTTCACATGGTTTAAAAGTTTTGAGTCACTACCAGTAAGGATAAGGTCATCAAAATAAAGGACAAGGATTATGAGATGGATTCCTAATTTCTTGGTATAGACATTAGGATTAGAATGGAATCTAGAGAATCCAGTGGGAATAATAAAGCTATCCATTTTGGCATACCAAGATCGGGGAGCTTGCTTGAGACCATAAAGAGATTTCTTGAGGTGACAAACAAGGCTAGAGTCATTCTAGACATAGCCAGGAGGTTGTTCCATGTAGATTTATTCTTGTAAATCTACATGCAAGAAGGTGGATTTAACATCCATCTGATGGACCTCCCATTTATGTGAGGTAGGAAGGGCAAGAACAAGGCGGATGTAATTCATTTTTTCTACAGGGGAAAAGGTTTCATTATAGTAAATTCCTTCAACTTGGCAAAATCCTTTGGAAAATAACCGAGCCTTGTGTCTTTCAACACTTCCATCTGATGCATACTTAGTTTTGTAGACCCATTTTCATCTAACAAGTTTTCTTCCTTTTGGAAGAGGTACAAGATCCCAAGTATCATTTTCCATTAAAGAACGATACTCTTCATTCATTGTTGTATCCCAATCTGGATGACCTGAAGCTTCTGCAAATGTCTCTGGATCATGATTTTATGAAACTTGAGCCAAAAGAGAAGAGACTCGCTGGAACTATGAACACGTCTGACGCTGATCTGAAGGATCACTGACAATATCACCAACTGCTTCTCGTGTTGAACGGACCCATCTAGGAAGCGATGGAGCTGGTGCTGGTTCAGGTTCAAATGACTCATTTGGAGGAGGGTGAGTAAGCGGAGGTGGATTTTCATCCTCACTGTCATCATCTAAAGAAGAAACCAGATCATAAGAAGGCACAAACACCGAAGATGGCTCATAGGCCGAAGAAGGCACAATCGCCGAATTAGGCTCGTAGGCCAAGATATTTTCATCAAATTTAACATCTCTTCTAATAATAATTTCATTACAATGTGATTGAATAAGTCTATAACCTTTGACATCTTTAGAATAACCAACAAATATACACTTCTCACTTTTAGGCTGGAATGCTTTCCTTTTCTCATCAGGAATGTGAGCCCATGCTATACTACCAAATACACAGAAGTGACTTACATCTGGTTTAATTTTAGTCCAAGATTCTTCCAATGTTATATTTTTAAGAGCCTTTGTGGGAGTGCGATTTACTATGTAATTTGCACAGTTGATGGCTTCTGCCCAATACTTTAGACTTAATCCCTTAGATTGGATCATACAATTAGCCATTTCTTTTAATGTGCGGTTCTTTCTCT
>ML784264.1:158653-170262 GCA_009831015.1 Picea engelmannii
CTGTTTCTGATTTTCCGAGCTCACACAGGGCACGGGGAAAAGAGAATACACAGATATAAAAGAGTAGCAACCTAGAAATAAATAAAACAAAACCGAAATAAAACCAAAATACTACTTTGCAAAAAAAAAAAAAAGGTATTCAAGCTTTATACCTTCGGATTTGACTGTAATGGCCGTATCTTGGGAAAAAAAAAACCTTTTCGAGTGAAATGAAAAAGTGTTCTTGACTGAAACGAGTGCTCCAGATGCAATGGAACAATCCTCTCAGCCCATTAATGTACATAAATGACAGAAAGTGGATATGAGGCAACTCGGCTTCATGATCTCGATCTACAACATGAGCGGGTCTTCAAACTGGCTCTGATACCATGTTCGACAATACAGGTATTCCAATAGAGGACGAACACCTTCAGTAACCACTCACATAACTAGATCAAATATCAACACACCGATGTTTTCACGTGGTAAAACCCTTACGGGGAAACATCCACGGCTCCAGCCAATGCGACTACTTGGAGCAGTTTATTAATGCAAAGAACAAGATTACAAAGAGATTTTACAAGAGAGTTTCTCACAATCGATCATCGACAAATGACCCTCCATGCTCTTTAAATAGAGATCATGGACCAAATCGGGTGTTAAGCCACAGATTAATGGCCGTTAAGATTGAGGAGAGTATGAACCGTCAGATCACTCTATGTCAGGATCGTGACCGTCGGATTTCCTAACTACAAATGCATACTAAAGAAACACATTGGAAAACACACTTTTACGTAACGACACAATAGACCAAATAGATCTTACTAACTCCTAAGTGGCTAAATATCCTAACAACTTATGCAATGAAAAAGTCTTCTTAGTCTAATAAAGAAAATGAGATGCAAATTGCACCAAAAAATAAAAAATTTCAGGGATGTATGATATTAGTAGGGATATCAGCAACCACCCTCCAATATCCATACGTGAAGAAAAACCCAAAATTCAACAAAAATATAGTAATGGCATGCACAATTTTTGACCAAAAGCATAAAATGAATGCAAAAGGATTTACATCACACTACTAGATCTGCAAAAACCTATTACAGGTGCTGGCTAGGTCACTATTCGCCAGGCAATAAACTCAAAGAAAGAAAAAAGTACAAAAATTTCTCTCCAAGCAATCAAAACTTCAAATCTACTTAAGGCACACAAAAAGAAAATAATAGACCTATATAGTGGTCAAATTAAAGACTAAAAATCATATGCAGCCTCCCTAATCCAATTGAAAAACAAATCTGAAGAAAAAATAGAAAAAATATAAAAAAACCCACCTACAAGAGGTGGTTGTGAATTTTCCTTTTTCTCTTTTATACCAAGTAAATAATAATGAAAAATTCCTGTAAAACTAAGTTCTAAAGGTTCTCTTTCCAAAGAATAGGGTTCACAGGAAAAAAACCTAGAAAAAATTTCGCAAAAATTGTGTTTTTTTGTTAGGGTCCTAACCCGCACATAGGTAGAACAATATATTCGGATGTAATAAAGGTCAATATTAATAAGGCCTTGCAATAAAATAAAATAAATCGAATGTAAGAAGACCTAATAGAAGCGTCCACTTCTAGAAGGATCTTCCTCTATATGCTTCTTTTGATAAACATATTTAGTATAAATAGGAGTCGAGGGTATGCGAACCCTAGCTTGGAGATTATTGTAATAAATCTCTGCTCGACTGGAGGTTTCCCCCTTGAAGAGGCCCGTGAACATTGCTCTCAGAATCAAAGTGCTATTTCTGTTGTTATTCATTTCAGTGTTATTGTGGTGATTATTCTGGTTATATTGCTGTTATTCTATCATTTCTAGCATTTTATTTCTGTTCTGCATACTTTTTATATCTGGTATATTACAAGTGGTATCATAGCACTTTCCTTGGCAAAAATTGTGGGTAATTTTTTTCCAGGGTAGAGATGTATTCCAGTGTCTTTAAGACACATAGATCTATCATTACACACATAAAACCATAGTTGAGGGATTCAGACACGCAAGAAATACAAGTGGTTCTTAAGCGCACATCTGTTGGCCACCCTTATAACCCTTGTTGGTACCCCTCCGAGTGGTAGCGCATCAGACAACACCTGTGTATGGATCGACCTAGATTTCCTGAAGCCCTCTTTAGATAAACTGATTGACCACCTGACTGCTATAGTGCCACCGAGAAAAACACTTGGGAAGATACTCTCTAGTACCTGGTTAGTCGGGTAGTATGGCTAAGGGTACAGTCTATCCTCCTTAGTTAGTGCCCTGAGATATTGGGCCGAGTACTACTGTTGGACCCCGCACGTATATCAGAGAGCTATAGCACAAGGCAAACCCTTGTCTGTAGAACCCTTGAATACCTAACCCTTGGGGACATAAACATAAACAAATTAAAACAAACAAGATCTATTGCCGCACAAATGTGTTCGGATTGCCAAGTAAATACGCATTTCTTTCTGGTTAAGCATTTGGGCATTTCCTCTCTGTAGTATTCTTCAAACTGGAGTACAACTCTGTAGGTTAAAAAAAAGTCTGGATTTTTTTTCACCATTATTTGAGACCTATTCCATTGGATTAATCTCTTCGCCCTTATCACATTCATCCATATCATTTTTCGGAAATGTTTTTGACCCTGTCCACCCCTTTTCAGTTCCCCCATCCTCATGGCCCATACCTGTAGCCAAGACTTGGAAGCTCACTTCAACACCTTGCAATCTGGTCTCATTGAAACCCAAAAAGAAGTGAAACAACTTAGTGCCAATGTTGCCGCCATCAATACAACCATACAGTCCTCAATGGAGGAAATCAAACAAGACCTCACCACCAAAATTGAATCTGTCTTTTCGGCACTCTGCACCAAACTGCATATCCCTACAGATAACCCTTCCTCTTCCTCACCTCCACATATTGAAGGTGACCATTCCTCTCATTCCCATAACTTTCAAAACTATCACTTTCAACGTGACCTACGCCTTCCATGGGTGGATGTGACCAAATTTGATGGCTTAGACCCCACTGGTTGGGTAACCCAAATGGAACATTATTTCACTTTATACGACATTACAAATGACTTAGCCAAACTCCGGTATGGTGTTCTCCATCTAGATCAAGAATGTTGGCAATGGTCGCAATGGAGAAAAACTTCTCGTCAAGGGTATATTGCTTGGACACACTTTGTGGCAGAGCTTTATGAACGCTTTGACACTGACACCAACCATTTGGGCCATTTGACAAAGTTGAAACAATCAAGAACAGTGGAAGACTTTATAGCTTCCTTTGAGTGTCTGGATTTTCGGACAGAGGGCATGTATGATGCCTTTTTCTGAGAATATTTTATCAGTGGCCTCAAGGATGAGATTTGGGCCCATGTCCTCATGGCTCGTTCTTGGAGTTGGGTGGAGGCTACTAAAAGAGCTAAAGAAGCACAATAGGTTGTATTTCTCAAAACCAGAAACCCTCCTTTATCCCTCACCCTAAACCAATAAATCCCACTACTCCCTCCGCTCCACTAAAGATCCAAAAATTGACCAAGGTTGAAATGGCTGAACACCAACTCAAAGGCCTTTGTTATAATTGTGATGAAAAATATTTCCCGGGCCACAAGTGTAAGGAACAAAAGATGTTTATGTTCATCTCCGAGGATATTTCAGAAGAGGATATTGAAACTCCCCTTGTGTCTGAGTCACCTGAAACCCCCGACATAACCCCTCCCTTAGACCCTCCCGAAGTAGAACCAGTCATTTCCCTCAATGCTCTCACTGGCTTCTCCGCTCCCTAAACCCTCAATCTAATCGGTTACATCAAGCCTCAGAAGGTCATCATTCTGGTTGATAGTGGAAGCACCCATAATTTTATTCATCGTCGCATTTCCCAAGAAACTCATTGCTACATCCATGCCGTCAATAATTTCCAAATCATGATTGCCAATGGTGGCTCCATGAAATGTGGAGGGCGTTGTGAAAATGTGCGTCTCCAAATTGGTGACTACCACCTGAAATCTCATATGTTTGCTATAGACATGGGCGGGTGTGACATTGTTTTTGGTGCAGACTGGCTAAGGACTCTGGGTCCCATTCTCATGGATTTTAAGGAATTAACCATGAAATTTTCCCATGAGGGCCACCTATATAAATTCCAAGGAATCACCACCGGTTCACCTAAGATCATTAGTTCCCATCGCATGGAAAATATGCTCAAAAAGGGTCATTCTGGTGTTATTTCTCAACTCCATGCCATCCAAGCAACATAAACACCCTCGGTGCCGCAAGACCTCCAAGCCATCCTTTATAAACATCAAGTGGTCTTTTCCACTCCCCAGGGACTCCCTCCTTCATGTGGTTTTCATGATCATTCCATTCCCCTGGTACCCGGAAGCCTTCCTCCCAATATCCGTCCGTATTTTCACCCCTTTTCCCAAAAAAATGAAATTGAGAAAATGGTCCAGGAACTCCTTAATGCAGGTGTTATCCACCCTAGTACGAGCCCCTACTATGCTCCTGTGGTCATGGTCCTGAACAAAGAATGTTCTTGGTGAATGTGTCTTGACTTCCGTGCCCTCAATAAACTTACCATTAAAGACAATTTCCCATTCCTGTCATTGATGACCTTCTGGATGAACTAAGTGGCACCCAATTCTTTACTAAACTTGATGTTCGTTAGGGCTACCACCAGATATGTATGAAAGAGGCAGACATTCCCAAGACTGCCTTTAGAACTCATGAGGGCCACTATGAGTTTTTGGTCATGTCCTTTGGCTTGTGCAATGCCCCCTCCACCTTCCAAAGCCTCATGAATCATGTCTTCCATCCTTTTCTCCGTCATTTTGTCTTAGTTTTCTTTGATGATATCCTCATCTATAGAAATACCTAGACAGAACATCTGGCTCATGTGGATTGAGTTCTCCATCTACTCTCTCAACACCACCTTTTCCTGAAACAGTCTAAATGTTCTTTTGGCGCCTCAGAAGTAGAGTACTTGGGTCATCTGGTTGGCAAGGACAACGTCAGGGTGGATCCTAAAAAGATTGAAGACATGCAAGACTAACCTCACCCAAATACTCTCAAAAGATTGCATGGATTTCTGGGCTTAACAGGTTATTATCGCAAGTTTGTTAAGAATTACATAAAGATTGCAACACCTCTCACTGCTCTCCTAAAAAATAACTCTTTCACTTGGACTCTAGCTGCTGCTCAATATTTTCAAACCTTGAATATGGCCATGTGCACCACTCCAGTCCCGTCCCTTCCTGATTTCACAAAGACCTTTGTCTTGGAATGTGATGCTTCAGGGAAAGGAATTGGTGCTGTCCTTATGCAAGAGGGCCGACCTTTGGCCTTTACCAGCAAGCAACTATCTGAAAGAAATTTGGGCAAATCTATCTATGAAAAGGAAATGTTAGCTATTCTGCATGCCGTTGATTTGTGGTGCCCTTATCTATTGGGACAACGCTTCCAAATTAAGACAGACCATCAAAGCCTCAAGTATTTTTTGGAACAACGCATTTCCTCCCCGAAGCAACAAAAATGGGTAACTAATCTATTTGGCTATGATTATGAGATCATTTACAAGAAAGGCAAAGAAAATGTGGTTGCGGATGCAGTTTCTCGCAAATATGAAGATGAAGGATCCCTTTTTTCTCTTTCCTTCATTGTACCAGATTGGCTCCAAGCTGTTCGCCAGGAATGGATACAAGATCCCAAAAGTTCGCAACTGATCCAACAATTGCAGTCCAATGCTCCAACTCCTCCAGGGTACTCTTGTCTCCATGATGAGCTTCGATACAAAGGCTATTTGTATTTAAGTAAATAATCAAATCTTAAATCCATGGTACTTTCTGAGCTTCATGCTACACCGACAACGGGGCACTCCAGGTTCACCAAAACCTATGAGAGGGTCAAACGTTATTTTTTCTGGGATGGTATGAAACAAGACATTCATAATTTTGTCGCCGAATGTGATGTGTGTCAACGCAACAAGGGAGAAATAGTCAAATCTTTGGGCACGCTACAACCGCTCCCGATTCCACCTGCTATTTGGAAGGAAATCTCTATGAATTTTATTACAGGCTTACCCAAATCGGGAAATAAATCAGTCATCATGGTGGTTGTTGATCACCTTTCCAAGTATGCTCATTTCTGTGCTCTTCAACACCCGTTTACAACATCCACGATGGCTCAAATTTTCATGGATCAGGTCTTCAATATCCATGGCATGCCACACTCTATTGTTTCTGATCGCGACCCAACTTTCACAAGCAATTTTTGGCAAGAACTGTTCAAGCTACAAGACACCCAATTGCATCTCAGTACAACTTATCATCCCTAGACTGATGGTCAAACAAAAGTTGTCAATAAGTGTTTGGAAACGTATTTGAGGTGTTTTGCCTCGAAAAAGAAAAAACAGTGGGCTCAATGGTTACCCCTAATTGAATGGTGGTACAACACTTTATACCATACAACTACATGCATGACTCCTTTTGAAGCGGTATATGAACATAAACCACCCTTAGTTCTCTCATACTTACCTAGTGTCTTGAAGGTCTAGGCGGTTTACCAAACACTTACAGTTCAAGAGGCTATTCTCCGTACCCTCAAAGAGAATTTGGTCATGGCACAAAATCGCATGAAGCAACAAGCAAATCAAGGTCGTTTTGAATGTCAATTTGAAGAAGGGGATCATGCGTTTCTTTGCCTGCAACCTTACAAGCAAAATTCCCTCAAGGCCGAGCATTGTCAGAATCTAGCACACAAATTTTATGGTCCTTATACAATTCTCAAGCGTGTGGGACAGGTGGTCTATCAGTTATCTTTTCCCATTCATTCGAAGCTACATCCTGTTTTTCATGTTTCATGCTTAAAGAAGGTGATCGGAACTAAGTGCCAAATTCAAACCAACCTTCCCGAGTTAGCCGAAGAAGGATCCATTTAGCTACAACCACAAGTAGTTTTGGACCAACGTGAGTGTCGCCTGCGTCAGAGAACCATCAAGGAAGTGTTAATCCAGTGGAACGATACAACTCTAGCAGGTGCCACTTGGAAACCAACTACCATTCTGCAACAATTTCCACATCTCAAGCCTTGAGGACAAGGCTATTTTTAAGGGGGAGGACATGTGGGTCCTAGGGATGATTTTAAGGATGGAAATTTATTTCAAAATGTAGAAACCTTGGCGAATCTTACTTATCCTTCATATGCCAACTATAACTGTTTGGCAATACTTTTGTAAAAATATTCAAATTTCTAAGGATTTATATAGTTTTTATAAAATTTTGGCGATTTTTAAGGTAAAATAATTTTATCCTATAAAATTTGGGCGAATCATTTTTAAAATAGCGAATCTCATTTTTGGAAAAACCATGAAAAATTAGCCCATGAGCGAAGTTTATCCCCTAAAATCATCTATGGACTGGGTCCTAACTTGCACATAGGTAGAACAATATATTCAGATGTAATAAAGGTCAATATTAATAAGGCCTTGCAATAAAATAGAATAAATCGAATGTAAGAAGACCTAATAGAAGCTTCCTCTTCTAGAAGGATCTTCCTCTAGATGCTTCTTTTGATAGACATATTTAATATAAATAGGAGTCAAGGGTATGAGAACCCTAGCTTGGAGATTATTGTAATAGATCTCTGCTCGACTGTAGGTTTCCCCCTCGAAGAGGCTCGTGAACATTGCTTTCAGAATCAAAGTGCTATTTCTGTTGTTATTCTTATATCATTTCAGTGTTATTGTGGTGATTACTCTGGTTATATTGCTATTATTTTGCCATTTCTAGCATTTTGTTTATGTTCTGCATACTTTTATATCTAGTATATTACATTTTTGCACCCTACAAGCCTTTTTCTATGCACCTACAAACACAATCACACCCTGTTATTGGTGCAAAAAGTGACCACACTAAGGTGTTCTCCCCTTAACAATTATACATGGAGAAAATAGTCAATGTATCTATCAAAGAGAGGTAGCGATTGAGTAAAAATTTTGAGAAAAACGCCTAGATATGGCCCCAGATATAATATATCTAAGGGATCAAATCACCCAGACAGTCAAGAGGAAGATAAATAGGCTACATAAAAGTTTTATAAAAACACAAGAGTAAGGGTTTTCCAATATGAGGAAGAATCACAGATTCTTCCCTAGTCAAGTTGCCAATTCTGTTATGGATAAATACAAGGCATAAGAGTGTGTTTCAGCATGACAACATCAATATGTCCTCCACGCATCTCTAGGGTGAAATAGAGATATAACAATTACTCATAGTGTGATCAATGTAATTCCATGGTTTTCTTCAACACTCTCCACCAGGTCTTGCACTTCAATAACATAAAATATTTACAATGCAAAGCATATGTCTCTTTTGTTTTCTATCCTAGCCCAAGGCTTTGTCATTTGGCCTCTCATTGTATCATGTGTCCCTTGATGGGGCAAGGTGAGGGTTGTCACATTTATATAGCCCAATACAAAGATTCAGATAGCTGTCAAGTTATTAATTAAGGGACTAATGTAGTGAGGTATTATACTAGTCCTTACAGGTGGTCGTCAGGTAGAAATAATTGTGAACAAGAGCTGTCCCTTGGCAAGGCAAGGCAAGGGTTGTTGTGTTAGTCCAACTCAAACACCATAAAAAAATTTCTATTTTTTTTTCTTTAAGAGTGCATTGCAAAATTTTGGTTGTCATGTGCGATTTATTAAAGGCACACATTTTAATTTTCAAAATAAATGTTGTGAAATAAAAAATGATATTTTGATGAGAATCAACTTATCTTTAGGAGTTTCCCCTATCGTTTTAGTGAGCAATGGTTGTATTGTGAAGTTTACACTCTGGTTTTATGGTTTTAGTCAACAATGGTTCAATTTTCAGGTTTACCTTACACTTATAATGGATTTTTCTTACAAGGTTAACATATAAAGTTTGAGAATAAATACGTTAAAGTGAATATTGAATTGTATTGATATAAAGTTCCATTGAGACCTCAACACCTTCTCCAAGCCCGGTGACTTGGGGCCTCTCCTAATTTTTTTTCAATTCAGATCTTTTGATTGTTGTACCCATTAGCCAATTTCTCTTTATTTTTAACTATTGAACATTTGTTGGTTGATTGGATAACTTATGTCTGATTTCTTGTTGTTTTGAGTTACATCAAGTTGCATTCACGATTGAGTGCGGTAATAGCCTTGTCAAGTTTGTTTGTGTCGCAAACAATCTTTATTGCGCCTCTCATATTACATGTGTTTTGTGCCTCTTGGTTCTTTGACTAACCCTGACTATGAAAGTGCCATATGTCATTACTATGGTTTATTGCAACATTTGCAAGACATAGGTTGGATCCAAATTGCTTCTCAGAAAATAATTGATACTCCTTCCAAGCACTCAATACCATGTACTCCAAATGTCAATTGGTTTTTTTCACGGGATAATATCTCTCAACGACTAAGGAATGAACTCAACTTCAATGGACATATTGAAAGCCTATACAACACATATTTCAAAGGAATTGACATAACTAAATTAAGGTAAAGTAGTGGTAAGAACGAGGCCTAAAATTATGTTAAAAAATGTTTTTTCTCATAACTTTGGTTACTGGTCAAAGTGAATTTTTCACCTCCGAAATAGGAATACTATAGGTTTTGCAATATTATGAATCCAACACCAATGACATAATTGGAATCCATGGTCCATAATTACCAAAAATCTCACCAAATATATCATGTCAAACAAACCTCATCAATCACAAGGCTACCAAAATGTTTGAATGAATTTATCTTACACGTCTTCTCAATCAATATCTCATGTTTTTCCATAGTGTTTCTAATAAAGGCCAAATATTCAAAACGCCAAAAGTAAAAGATGTTAGTTTTCCTAGTGTTTCTAGTAGATCCCGAAGATTCAAAGCCCTAAAAGTGAAAATGTAGATCAAGAGGCCAACCAATTCAATGGAGGAATTTAAAAACAAATGGACTATCACTTCATGCAAATGTCTCTTAGGCCCATAAACCAAGGGGCAACCAAAATGGAGGATTCGAGGATTCTATCTATTATCAATGGAGACAAATTATTTAAAACAAAAATAGTGGACATGAAGATGAATAAGAAATAAGATTCATCATGAAGAAAAGTCTTCCAACCCTTGGAGATCCACTTATGGATCTTAGTGGCCAAATATGATTGAAATGGACAATAAAATTTGAAGAATACCACTTGGTCCAGAGCTTCCTAGCCAAGATGAAGCTTCCTTTTTTATTACATAGTACATAATGATCCATTTGAGTAGGAGGGATTTGGAACACTCCATTCTTTTAAATATGTATTCAAGTCATTATATTTCTCTGCACTAGCAATCATATTCGTTTCCCTCGAAGGGAAGAAAAACAAACTTAAAAAAGAGGCCCCGAGAAAAAAACTGAAGAAAGAGATCTAAGACACACACAAGGATCTACGATGGCTAGGGTTGCACAAATTTGCACCTAAAATGCATAGCCCAAGAATAAGAACAATGTTGTTTTTACTAAGTTGGAGATGATAAGTTAATATCCATGCACACTCTATTAGCAGAGCTCATACTGGACGATGGAAATCATCACTTCTCATCATTGTAGTGGAAATAAAAGAGAGGTTTTCCTATACATGTGTATGCTCAAAATTGGTGACTTACCTCGTATATGTTGTCCATGAAAGTACTGCTATTGCTGCAAAGACCATGAATGACTGGTCAAGAGTGGTGTATGTGCTTCCTTTCCTTGGGGATTTTGTTGGAGATCCATATTTGGGTCATTATTGGACTATTTCCATCTCTTACATCATCTATTTGTTGGGATTTATTTTGGTCACTTTATTTGCCTCTTTGACGAGTCTGAAGCAGGTTTGGATTTTCTTCTTCTCAATATATTTGGTTTCATTGGGGTAAAAAGGCTTCAAACACTATTTACAAGCATTTGGTGTCAATCACTTTAATAAGGATGACCCATAGGACAATAAGTATAAGAGTTCATTCCTTAAATTGGTGGTATTTTGGTATTTTCATTAGCAATCTTATAGGATTCTCCATACTCACATATATTCAAGACAACATTGGATGGGATTTGGGATTTGGAATCCCTATTGTGACTATGGAAATATCATTGTTTATCTTCTTGTGTGGGAAAATATTTTACCGACATAAACTGCTTGGTGGTAGTCCTCTTACTCGAACTATCCATGTCTTTGTTGCAACATTTCATAAGTGGAATGTTTGTACTTCTTATCAAGAAGAAAAAAGCATAACTCGCATTGAAGAAATAATTTGTTTTATCTTTAGGTCAAGAATACATTGTTTGTGTATTGATAAGTTTGTTAAGCCCTAATATTGGCTCATTACCCCTTAATTGGGGCATATTATATTAATAATGTTATTTTATTTATGTTGGCTTTAGGCCATTAGTTGTAATTATACCTCCTATTCTCCTATATATATACCGAGGAGACATTTTCATTTTGAATCATCTTGTACTTGAAAATTTAAGTGGGGTAAAAGGAGGTTGCCCCCTCGAAGAGGCTTATTATCTGAAATTATCTCTTTTTCAAGGCGTTGAGTACTTTTTCTGAGGTTTTTCTATGCTAT
>ML784264.1:177258-202515 GCA_009831015.1 Picea engelmannii
CCTAGTCTCCTATATATACCAAGTAGACATTTTCATTTTGAATCATCTTGTACTTGAACATTTAAGTGGGGTAAAAGGAGGTTGCCCCCTCAAAGAGGCTTATTATCTGAAATTATCTCTTTTTCAAGGCATTGAGTACTTTTTCTGAGGTTTTTCTATGCTCTATTGATATTTGGTTCTTAACAAAGTTTAGGTTTATTGAAAAGCAATAGTTGAAGATGAATTAGACCATGAGTAAAAAGTGACCCACAATTGGCGACTATGCATATTCCATTAGGTTGAAGAGGTGAAAGATGTTCTCATGATGTTACCAATTTAGATGGTATGTTTGATGTATGGGGTTGTCTTTGCACAATCTTCAACATTTTTCACAAAACAGGGAAGTACAATGTATAGAAACATTGGAACATATGAAAGATCAGATCCTGTCACTGAGAGGGGGGGGGGGTGGTGAATCAGTGACACAACAATTATATCAATTTTTCATTTATTATTGCAAACAAAATTTTAACATAGTATTTTATCGTGGAACCCAATTGGGAAAACCAAAAACTCTTTTCTAGTAATTGCAAAATTATTTTACATGTTACATAGAAGGAAGATAATCTTCCTTTTAGATAAGAACCAATTGATCATGATGCACCCACACCCTAGTTCACCAACACCAACTGGTAGGAGGCTACAACCCCCTGTTTAGTCAGCTACAACTGACAAGGAATAACCAACTCCCTATGCAGGCACCAACTTTCCCTTGCACCACCCAACCACCCTTGATTTTCTGAATCTGGATAAGCTTCTGTATAGAGTCTTTTACTGCATCTCTCTATGCTTCTTTGATTTAATATATTCTGCGATTCAAACTGCAGAGACACACATCTTCTCAACACTCTTCCTTGATTATATATTCTTCAAACGGTGTGAGAGTGACACAATTGTTTCCCTTTATTTTGACCATTGCACCTCTTCGATTAATTAATCTTAATTACTGTTTATTTATTTTCCCATGAAGTTTTTTCATAAATTGATCACAGTCATGGATCAATTTCATTATTTTAATTTTATTCGAATCTCTACTATTATTGTAGTATCAGAGTTCTGCATAGGCGCTTCCTTCAATCCATTTCTACGTGATCACAGGCGTAGAACCATAGGTTTATCTACTTTAGCAACTTATTATCTTTTGCCCGTATATCTCTTATTCCATATGACCAGTGGCAGTAACTATATGCTAAGCCAAACAAGTGCTTGAGCGCTTTATCAAATCAATGGTCACGATTTAATATTCTGACGAGATGGACAATTGACGAGACTTTTCCCTTCGGAACTTCGGGTTTTCAACTTTTCAAATCTTCAAAACAGATCGGACGATTTATATCACGGAACCAGATCAACGTTCGGCTTTGATCCTTAAACTCATACTTTCACTGCTAAATTGGACGGCTAGGATTTAATCAATCATCGAGATGGATGGCCACCTTTTACTTCGGGTCTTCGAACTTCAGAGATTTCAAATCTCAACCCCTTCTATCCTCCCTTCTATCCTTCGGAGTGATCACCTGCTGAGTAAGTCATAAAATGGTGGAGACCACTTGTTGTTGGTTAACATTTCTACTTACACTATCCTTCCACTGTAGTAGATCGATGATTGATAATACTCATGAAGTGATATTTAAGATTAGACGTCTTGTATCCTTGCTGACGTGGTCTCCCATATTCCCTTTTTTGATGTGGTATACCATGTATCCTCGCCGATGTGGTCTGCCAACTGTCCTTGTTGATGTGGTTTTCTGACGTGGTCTGCCACGTATCCTTGCTGATGTGGTCTGCCAACTATCCTTGCTGACGTGGTCTACTGACCAACAACCCTGATCCAATGGTCATCATATGTCCTCCAAATCCGATGGTCCTTATTCATTTTGGATTTCTGGGCTTCGGGTATTCCAAATCTCAAAGTTTCCAGAGCGTAACCTCCTCACATATTTAGACTTGAAGTGAAAGATGTTCATTCGATCTGGATCTTGGATCAATGAATAGATCTGTCTATGGTGAAGCTCTTCTAGATTATCCTGTCCTTCCACTTAGAATGATCCAACGACTTATGAAAATTCGCATAAATGAGATCTCAGATCTTACCTTGCTTATCCTATCCTTCCACTTTAAAGTGATCCAACGATTATGAAGACACTGAAGCAGATCAACGGTCAACTATGATTGCAGAACCACAATTTGTGAGTAATTTAACTCAACACCCAAATTCCACAATATGAAGTTGTGCGTTGTTGGTGAGTCAACCACAATTGTTGATATTCTAAGCTATAAGATTGGACGGTCCTGACTAATTGCGGGATTTGAACAAGCGCACTATTTAATTTTCCTTTCGATCTCCGTAATTCACCCCTGTCATTGATCTGGTGATTGCGCATCCGACGGTCACGATTTAATCTGGCTTAATATCATCGTTTGTTGGATCAACCAAAGTCGTAGATCTTTGGAGCTATGAGATCTGGCGATCTAGACCGATTGCGGGATTGTAACTGGCGAGTAGTTTAATTCTTCTTTCGCTCTCAACAATTCATCCCTGCCGTTGATCTGGTGCTTGTGCATCAATGGTCTGGATTTGATATGAGTTTCATCGCACCATATCTTCTGTTCTTTGATATCTATATATCGCTAACCCTCCTGATATTTTATCATAGGAACATTTTTTATCCTATCATGATCAACAATAATCATGAATTGCTTCAACCTATCTCTGCACTTGGTAACCCTCCCGAGCTTAACCTTGCCGCTCTACTTATTATGATTGTTGATATCAATGACAACAAATGAATGACAATATGTCCAACAATATCCCCCTTTGTCATTGAGGGAAACACACTAACTTCATACACAAAATCTCCCTATGATGTTGCATGTCTCCTCTGAATTTACTCTCCCCCTTTGACATCAATGGAAAAGGGTTTCTTCTCCTATGATCTGTTTGTCTAAATACTTATGATCAGAGACTTGACCATTGGTAACTCCTCCTGCAATCAAACTTTTCCCTTCATAACTGAATGACTCCTTTTGATGTTGATTGTTGTCTCCCCCTGAATAGGTACCAACTGATGCATTATTTTCTTGAAAGATTTTAGGTTGGAAGAAGGATTACTCCCAATTGTTTCCTGAGATATTCAAGTACATCTCTGCTTAAGGGTTTTGTGAAAATATCTGTCACCTGTTCTTGTGTTGGAACATATTCCAATTTAATGATCTTATTTTCATCTTGATCTCTTAGATAGTGGTACTTTATGGGAATGTGTTTCTATTTTGAATGTTGGACATGGTTCTTAGAGAGACTTATAATGCTTGTATTATCACAGTGGATAGTAGTAGGTTCTTCAAATACCATTTTGATGTCTTGTGGGGTTTTTTTCATCCATTCCACTTGTGTGAAACATTCTTTTGCTGCAATATACTCAGCTTCGGTGCTAGATAGAGAAATTGAGGGCTGTTTCTTGCTTATCCAAGATACCAATGATTCTCCCAAAAATGATTCTCCTCCACTTGTACTTTTTCTGTCATCTACACTTCCTACTCAATCAACATCTGAATAGGATTTTAAAGTGAATGAATCCTTGCTAGGGTACCACAAACCAAGATCTATAGTTCCTTTCAAATACCTAAAGATTCTTTTTATAGTTTGAACACCTTTGGTGCTGCTTGGAATCTATCCACCATCCCAACAACTTGCTTGACATCAGGTCTGGAAGCTACTACATAGAGTAAACTGCCAATCATTGATCTGTAGTGTTTTGGATCTACAACTTTGGACTCATCATCCTTTCTTCGTTTGCATCCAACTATCATAGGTGTACTAACAGGTTTTCAATTCTCTAACTGGAATCTCTTGAGCATATATTTAACATACTTAGACTGATGGATAAAGACACCTCTTTTGGACTGTATTATTTGTAATCCAAGAAATAAATTCAGTTCGCCAAGAAAATACATTTCAAATTCTTGTTGCATCATCCTAGCAAAGTCCTTACTCATTTTTTCATCATCACTACAAAATATAATATCATCAATATATACTTCCACAATAATCATGTTATTACCATCAATTTTACAGTAAAGATTGTTTCCTGTTGATCCCCTTTTTAGGCCTTGTTTTTGTAAGTAAGAATCTAGCCTTGCATACCATGCTCTAGGTGCTTGTTTTAGCCCATAACGTGCTTTATTTAGTTTACAGACATAGTATCCTTTGTTATTTAATTGAAACCCTTATGTTTGCTCAATATAGACTTCCTCTTCTAAATTTCTGTAGAGAAATGCCGACTTGACATCCATTTTGTACACTTTAAATTTTCTATAGCTGGAGAAAGCTAGGAACATCCTAATTGCCTCTAATATGGCCACAGGTGCAAATGTTTCTTCATATTCTACTCCTTCAACTTGAGCATATACTTTACATACAAATCTGGCTTTGTTCCTGATTACCTGCTCATTCTCATTCATTTTGTTTTTATACACCCATTTAGTTCCAATGACATCTTTGTTTTTTGGTCTTGGAACTAGTTCCCAAGTTTGATTTTTTTCAATTTTGTCAAATTCTTCATTCATAGATTTGACCCAATTCTCATCTTTACATGCCTCTTTGATTGAAATAGGATCAATATGTGACAACAATGCTATTTATGTTTGATACAGTAGTTGTCTTCTTGTGTGCACTCCATCATTCATATCTCCAATAATAAGTTCTTTAGGATGATTCTTTTGAGTAATTCTTGAGGGTGTCTTTGTGCCTCTTCTTGGGAATTATTCTCTTATCTCTCCATATTGACTATCTTCGTCATATTCACTAGTATCCATATCATCCTCTTCCCTTTATTTTTCATTATCTTCTACTTCTTCTACTTGTGTGCCAATTGTCTCATCTTCATCTTCATCTTCACTTTCAAGTATAGTCTCTTGATTTTTGATCCTTAACATTTTTAGGTCATCCACCTTGACATCTGCACTCTCAAAAATCTTATGTGATCTAAGATTGTATCATCTATATGCTTTCTTTTTAGAAGGATATCCAAGAAAAATACCTTCATCTGATCTGGCATCAAATTTTCCAAGATTCCCATCAAGTCTTTTGATGTAGCATTTACTTCCAAAGACCTTCAAGTATTTTACTGATGGAGCTCTTCCAAACCATAGTTCATAAGAAGTCTTATCACTATTAACCCTAAGCTAACCTCTGTTAAATATGTATACTGTTGTTCTTACAACTTTCCTCCAATACCTATCTGACAATTTTAATTCATTGAGCATAGTCCTTGCAGCCTCATGAACTATTCTATTATTTCTCCCAGCAATCCTGTTTTACTGAGGTGTTCTGGCAACAGAGAATTATCTTTTTATTCCATGGGTTTCACAGAAGAGATCAAACTCTTTTAAGGTGAACTCACCACCATTGTCTGATCTAAGACATTTGATTTTTGTCTCCTTTTCATTTTCAACAAGGGTTTTAAAGGCTTTGAATTTGTTAAGTTCTTCTAATTTTTCTTTGAGAAAACATATCCAACCCATTCTAGTAAAATTATCAATGAACAACATAAAGTAAGACTCTCCTTGCAAACTCTTGGTCCTTGTAGGTCCACATAGGTCAGTGTGAACAAGCTCTAAAGGTTTTGAGGTTGAGTATTCTTTTTCCTTGAACCTTATTCTAGTTTACTTCCCTAGTTGACAATGTCTACACATAGCATTTGCAGGTTTTATGATCTTTGGAATGTTTCTTATTGCACCAAGATTGTTGAATTTCACTAGATTTTCAAAGTTAATATGCCCCAACCTTCTATGCCATAGCCAACTTTCATCTACTAAATTTACATGACACTCCTTATTCAATTTTGCATCTAGTATATATACATTTTCAGGAGTTCTAGGAGAAGTACCAAATAATTTTCCTGTGTATTCTCTCCTAATCTCACATTTTTGGGAATCAAAGATGCAGGAGTGACCCTGATCACAGGTTTGGCTGACACTTAATAAACTAGGCTTCAATTTTTCGACAAGTAGCACATTTCTGGCTTTGTTTTTTCCCAAGCTCACAGTGCCTTTCCCAAGTATGTTACTTGAAGCATTATTACCAAATGTAACTTTACCCTTTTGTTTCTTTAAGTCTAAAAACTTGTTCTTGTTACCTGTCATATGTTTTGAGCATCCACTGTCAACATACTAGAGATACTTTTTATCTTGAGCTTTTAGGGAAATAAGACATTCCCTTTTTGATGTTTTTTCTCTCCAAAGTTTATTTTTCTCTCTAATGAACTTTGGTTGTTCTGAGACTTTCATTAATATGCAATTAATGGCCTTATGTCCATATTTATGACATCTGAAGAATTATAGGTCCCCTTCTTGTAGAGGTGCAAAGGAGTTATAGTTTTTTCTTTTAACTCGATTTACTTCTTGGTTATCCTTAAGGATATAGTTCTTAACCTTTAGATTTTTCCTTCTCTATGCTCTACAATTTATAGCTTTGTGTCCGAAATTAGAGCATGCAAAGAAATAACCAAGGAAAATGTGAGGATACATGTTTTGATAAAACTTCTTTGGTATTGTCTTGTCTTCCTTCCTAATGGGTGGAAGTAATCCTTTGGAGTTCTGATCATTACTTATCTTCTCTTCATTTTTCTTCTTGAATGTATTGAGGAGAGCATCTGCATAATATTTTGAGTTAACTTGGATTTCCTTTTGAGAATAACCTTTTCCATTTTTATTACCCGAATCCCTTTGTGTGGTAATAATCTTGTCTAATATCTTAGAGCTATTTTCATATCTTGTTTGAATGATTTTTGCATCCAGTTCTTTTTTAAGGTGAACTATTTATGCCTCCATTCTTTCACAGATTATTTGTTTTTATTTAAGAGACTTTTCCAGACTTTCTTCAATCTTATTTTCTTCTAGGATTTGTTTTTTCAGGTTCCTCATGAGTTTTTCCATCTCCTTTTCTTCGTGTCCATGTTTTTTCTTTTGTTCAACTACAAAACTTTTGAGTTGTCTATATCTGGTTTTGTATTTTCTTAATTCATCCAAGGCATTGAGAAGTTCTTCCTCCATATTAACTTCTTCTTCATATTCTAAATCTTTCTCATGTTTAATTTTTTCTATCTCATTAGATTCTTCAATACCTAAGAAAAGGACTTCATCATCATCAGATTCATCGTTGTCACTAGACTCTGACGAACTGTTGTTTTCTTCTTTTGAGTAAAAATTATTTTTCCCTTTGTAAAACATTTTCTTGTAGTTGGGTTTTTCCTTCTTCTTGTATTGTTTGGTTTTGTTTTCTTCATCTTCAGGGTCCTCCTTGGGATAGGGACACTTGGATGTAAAATGAACAACTTTTCCATAGTTAAAACATTTGAAAGGAAGCTTGCCTTTGTACTTCCCTGATCCTTTCTGAAGTTTTCTAATGAAATTGGCTTCTTCCACATCAGATTCTTCATGGTGGCTGAATTGAGGTTTTTTCTTTTGATTTATATTTGTCTTAGATGCTTTGAAAACTATTTCATCTTTTGCTAATTTATCATTCCTTGTTCTCATTTCATATGCTGTGAAAATTCCATGGAGCTAATCAACTGTGAGTGTGTCTAGATCAGATCTATTTTCAATTGAAGAAATCTTTGCATCATATCTCATAGGTAATGAACTTAGTATCTTTTGCACAATGGGTTTATCTGTAATATCTTCTCCTGCCGCTCTAATTCAGTTAACCACTTCATCTACCCTATGAAAGTACTTAACAATATTCTCTTCTTCTTTCATTTTCAGATTTTCAAACTGAGTTCGATAGCTCTGTAGTTTGGCTTCCTTGACTTTGTCATATCCTTCATATACAACCTCCAACTTGTCCCAGATTTCTTTGGCTGATTTTCAATGCATAACCTTCACACATATAAAATTAGTCAACCCTGCTAGAATTCCATTAATTTCTCTTGAGTTGTCATTACAGATTTTCTTTCCTGCAACGTGTTTGGGTGGAGTAGTTGGTGCAGTGTAACCATCTACAACATATTTCCAGATATCAAAACCAAGAGCCAACAAGAAGTTTTTCATTCTTATTTTCCACAGAGCATAGCCTCCTCCATTGAACAATGGTGCTTTTTTGTTTGACATTCCCTCTTGTTGATCCATATTCAGGATCTACCTTCAAGTTTGTTAGAATGTGTTGAAGGAACCTGCTCTGATACCAATTGAAAGATCAAATCCTGTCACTGAGAGGGGGGGGGGGGTGAATCAGTGACACAAAAATTATATCAATTTTTCATTTATTAATGCAAACGAAATTTTAACACAGTATTTTATTGTGGAACCCAATTGGGAAAACCACAAAATCTTTTCTATTAACTTCAAAATTGTTTTACATGTTACATAGAAAGAAGATATTCTTCCTTTTAGATAAACACCAACTGATCAGGATGCACCCACACCCTAGTTCACCAGCACCAACTGGTAGGAGGCTACAAGCCCCTGTTTAGTCAACTACAATTGACAAGGAAGCACCAATTCCCTCTACAGGCACCAACCTACCCTTGCACCACCCAACCACCCTTGATTTTCTGAATCTGGACAAGCTTCTGTATAGAGTCTTCTACTGCATCTCTCTCTGCTTCTCTTATTTAATATATTATTTGATTCATATTGCAGAGACACACATCTTCTCAACACTCTTCCTTGATTATATATTCTTCAAATGATGTGAGAATGACACAACTATGTCCCTTTATTTTGACCATCACACCTCTTCGATTAATTAATATTAATTACTGTTTATTTATTTTCCCGTGAAGGTTTTTCATAAATTAATCACATTCATGGATTAATTTCATTCTTTTAATTTGATTCGAATCTCTACTATTATCCCAGTATCAAAGTTTTGCATAGGTGCTTCCTTCAAGCCATTTCTATGTAATCATAGGCATAGAACCATGGGTTTATCTACTTTAGCAACTTATTATCTTTTGCCCGTATATCTCTTATTCCATATGACCAATGGCGGTAACTAGATGCTAAGCCAAATGAGTGCTTGAGCACTTTATCAAATCAACAGTCAGGATTTAATATTCTGACGAGATGGACGGATGACGGGACTTTTCCCTTCGAAAATTCGGGTTTTCAACTTTTCAAATCTTCAAAATAGTTTGGACGGTTTATTTCACAGAACCAGATCAATGTTCAACTTTGATCCTTACACTCATCCTTTCATTGCTAAATCATATGGATAGGACTTAATCAAGCATCAAGATGGATGACCACCTTTTACTCCAGGTCTTCAGACTTCAGAGATTTCAAATCTCAACCCCTTCTATCCTCCAGAGTGATCACCTGCCGAGTCATTCATAAAATGGTGCACACCACTTGCTATCGGTTAACGTTTCCACTTACACTCTCCTTCCACTATAGTAGATTAATGGTTTAGAATACTCCCGAAGTGATCTTTTAGATCAGATGACTCGTATCCTTGTTGACGTGGTCTCCCATATACCCTTTGCTGACGTGGTCTGCCACGTATCCTCGCCGACGTGTTCTGCCAACCATCCTTGCTGATGTAGTTTTCTGATGTGGTCTACCACGTATCCTTCCTAACGTGGTCTGCCAACCGTCCTTGCTGATGTGGTCTGCTAACCAACAACCCTAATCCAATGGTCATCGTATGTCCTCCTTATCTAATGGTCCTTATTCATTTTATATTTCCAGGCTTCGGGTATTCCAAATCTCAAAGTTTCAGGAGCGTAACCTCCTCACATCTTTAGACCCGAAGTGAAATATGTTCGTTCGATATGGATCTTGGATCAACGACTTAATCTATCTATGGTGCAACTCTTCTAGCTTATCCTGTCCTTCCACTTAGAATGATCCAACGAATCATGAAAATTTGCATAAATGAGATCTTAGATCTTACCTTGCTTATCCTATCCTTCCACTTTAAAGTAATCCAACGGTTATGAAGACACTGAAGCATATCAATGGTCGAATATGATTGTGGAACCACTACTTGCGAGTGATTTAAATAGACACCCAAATTCTGCAATATGAAGTTGTGCGTTGTTGGTGATTCAACCACAATCATTGATCTTCGAAGCTATAAGATCAGGCGGTCATGACTAATTGCGGAATTGGAACAAACACGATATTTAATTTTCCTTTCGATCTCCACAATTCACCCCTACCGTTGATCTGGAGATTGCACATCTGATGGTCACGATTTAATCTGGCTTAATCTCATCATTTGTTGGATAAACTAAAGTCGTATATCTTTGGAGCTATGAGATCTGACGATCTAGACCGATTGAGGGATTGTAACTGGAAAGTAGTTTAATTCTGCTTTCTCTCTCCGCAATTGATCCATGCCATTGATATGGCATTTGCGCATCAACGATATGGATTTGATCTGAGTTTCATTGCGCCATATCTTTTGTGATTTGATATCTGTATATCGCTAACCTTCCTGAGCTTTTATCATATGAACATTGTTGATCCTATCGTGATCAACAATAATCACGAATTGCTTCAGCCTATCTCTGCACTTGCTAACCCTCCTGAGCTTAACCTTGTTGCTCTGCTTATTATGATGGTTGACATCAATGACAACACATGAATGACAATATGTCCAACAACATATTTTTTGATATCCCTGCTACAAGTTTACAATGTTTTACTATCCTCTCTATTCTTTTGTTCATCCATGTCTATGGCCACATCTTTGTTCCAATTTCAAGGAACTTGAATAGGAGGATGCATGTAGTTTAAGGTGGCATGTGAATAAAACAAATGTGACATGGATAATGAGACATAATTTCATTTCCCCCCTTAAACAATGTCTCAAAACTCCTCACTCATTATAGCATTCTCTCCACTCTACTTATATTGACACTCCTAAAATTTGGTACGTCAATATATCATCACTCCTAAACATTCCATCCATCGATATGTCAACACTCCTAAAAATTCCATCTGTCGATACATTTATACTCCTAAACATTCCATTTGTTGATATTTCATAACTCTTAAACATTGGTATGCCAATATGTCAGCACTCCAAAACATTCCATCCATTGATACATTTGTACTTCAAATATCTTATTTTCTAGCTCCATCTTATATATCAACCCGTGAACATGAGATAAAATTAAAACCTGATTCCTTGAGGCAGGGATGACTAAATCAAAAGGACATATTTTAATTAAGGTTTATGAAGTGGGAAGAGAATTAAATCATTGGTGGGCGTGCTATACAAACTCAAGGCGTACTACCCTAAACATTCGCCAGGGCGCAACATAGCACATCGAGCAAAATCTAGCTCCCAATTTTGTTTTTCCCATAAATTTTGACCCTCAAACTTTGTTTTCCATGCTCATACCGTCGGAAAGGTATCACCGATCTCTACAACTTGTCTGTTATAAGTTTCAAGATATTCCTCACCATTCATTCCATATTTTCAAATTTGAATACTAGCACATTATCAACAACCCATGAACCTGATAACATAACATTTCAATGAGGATGTCTGTGAAATCATCATAAAAGGGACCATAGATCAAACTCAGAGACAT
This sequence comes from Picea engelmannii, assembly GCA_009831015.1. NCBI lineage: Eukaryota > Viridiplantae > Streptophyta > Pinopsida > Pinales > Pinaceae > Picea > Picea engelmannii. The sequence goes on from ML784264.1 coordinate 188,844, forward strand.
AGATGTGAACTCCTTAATAAGCTTCCAATTGAATTCTCTATGTTTAAATGCACCTTTTTAAAGTATGTTTTGAAGTTTTATGTATTGGCAACTCATGTATTTTGTGGTAAATGGCATCCAAGTACCAATAATGAAACAATATCATACACAAAAATATAAATCCACAATATGTGTAGGAGTATACTATAGAAACATGTATGCTAGACATAAAGATAAGGATTATCCACTAGTACACAACAATGGCTCTACAAATGTGATCTACAACAAAGGATGAGATTCCAACACATGAGCAACAATCAACAAACAAGAATCAAGTTCAAATGGCAGAGGATGAAGTACAAATATTTAATAAAGCATGAAATCTCATAATGGGAAAATCCCAAGGAAAAAAGAAAATCTAACCCATAGTGTGCAAATTATTGACCACATTGTATAAGGCAAACTAGGGTCAAAATCCATGATGGTCTACAAGAAGTAAATGACAAATTCGAAATGTGAATGTGCATTATGTAGGAGATAACAAATTATGAACATTTTTGTTGTTAGTATTTCCTCGTCATTCCATATAGGATAAAGAAAAAAAAAATGCAAACAAATGATTAATATTTAGGGAAGCAGAAGATCGAGAGTTAAGGAGGTGGAAGGCCAACAGTCAGGGTGAATTTTAATAAATAGAGTCATTGTATTCTACGTAGGGGATTTTATCTCTTGGATATTTCATGTGAAGACTTGGAAAGTAAACCAAGGGAAATAATTAAGCAAGAAATGTTAACATTATAAATAAATCCCAATAGAAAGATTCCCATGGTAAAGATATGAAAGGAAAAACAAGTCAGATTGTGAGAATTGATAATCCAATGGAGAAAATTTGCAACACAATCATCCAATCCAAATGTCACACACAATTTCCCTTTCATTCAGTGAAACAAAAAAAATCTTCCAGGAACCGAGCAAAATGGGTTAATGGGGATGCTTTGTCAAAACATATTTTTAAATTCAATCAAATGAAACATTCCACAAATCCATAAACCCTCAATATTTCTTGTCATGAGAAAGTCCTTTACACATTTGAAAATAATGAACTTTTCTACATCAGAAATTACATGGAATATCTATCACCAAAGTATCAATTTCTCTTTGTCATAGAAGATAGTTATAAATCCCAAAGATACAAGTGACTCCATATGATGATGTGAAGAGGGGATATTATTATAGTTATGGAGTTCATCAAAATAATCATGACAGAATGAAAATGACTCCAAATATCAATTCTTTCACAGAATGTGTTTAAGATCATATCATAACTCAAAATGGGAATATGTGAATGAGACTATATTTCCGATCAATTTTTGAGTTGGTGAAATTTTGATTGATTAATTTTAAAACATATTGCAAAGGAATCTAAACAACCAAATGTAGATTAACAGTTCCCTAAGTTTCTTTCATACAAAGAGGAAAAATCATGAGCTACTGGTTGCAAAAGCCATTTTCCAACCTGCATAACAAAAGAGAATCTTATGTTTAACTATTTGACAGTTTGGGAAAACAACTCTTCCTCTAAATGACAAACTTATTAAAATGAGATTAGACTAAAAGAAAAATAAAGACCAAAATTAAAATTAATCATAAGCAAACCCTGCTAATCTATTCTAAAATTAAACTATATCGGCTGTCATAAAACTTATGTAAAATCATAAGGCCAATGAAGTCATTCAAGTATCCATATTTTTTTCATTTAGCCAAATCGCACAGCCTTCTTCTTGGTAAACAAACATTATGTTCTTTCCCACAATATTCCCTTCGACACGAGACTTAGTGTCATTGATTGTTGTAGTATTCGGATCCCTGGAAACATCCTCTCGTTCCTTAAATCAAAATCAATCAGATTACAAGAAGAACCATAAAGCTTTTATTCCATCTATCTTCTAATGATACTTGTCCATCAACAAACCCTTTTCGTTCTTACAAGATAAATTAAAATTTGATTCAAAAATCACCATCCTTGCAAGCCAAGGTATTTATTTCCTCTTGTCATTAATGATAATAATTTGAAATCCTTGTATGATTATCTTCAACCTTACGAGAGGTAAGAGGAAATTACTATGGACATATAAGCAGTTAAAACACTTTGAAAAGGTACAAATAATCTCAGATAACCACCTTGGTTGATTGATTCCCCCATCATGAATGAAAGATATAATTAGAAACCATAATTGAATTAAATGATGAAAGCCTAATTTCTAATGAGTTTATGTTTGGCATGATGGAAAAATCCATGGATCTAATATCATAAAGTTTCCAAGAGTGTTCCAAGAAGACGAATTATGAATTTCACTTCATTGAGCTTACATATCACATAGAATATGAGAAAATGAAATTTCAATGAGTGTGCAACTTGTCTTTCTACTCGATAGGTTTTCCATCCAAAATAACTAAACATATAATTCAGAAAATGAAAAGAAGAAGATCATGAGCAAGAGAGACCAAATAAAAAGATATTCCAACATGACCAAAACATGCCTATCGCTCCAATTTATGAATAAACCTGAGCTATTTCTGGTGTTATAGGTTCAGATTCATGGCGTGCTGGAAAATAGATTGCAATAGATTCACGAGTTATACTCATAAGGAATTCACATATTGAAAACTTATTACCATGGCTAAGGTCAACAAAGATGTTCATAACTCAAAATTTAGAATCTTATACGTTGCATTGATATTTTCCACCGAGGTATTTACAACCCCCAAGCATTTGAATGATTTCAACATTGACATAAGAGGGTAGTATTAAGCCATGATACAAATAAGATTAATCAAGAATTTATATAGCGGGAAAAATTCCCTATGGACTACACTAGGGTTTAACATGTAGGTAGATCTAACCTTCTAAAAATATCCTAATTTTTATGACTACCCGGAATATACCCCACATTCATGCATGAAATACAGAGTGAAAAGATCCGGTAACTCTACCTTTGACTCCACGTCCGGTGTCGATCCTTTCACGTTCGATTTCTCCACTGACTACAAGCCTCCTCCCAAGTCTGGCTTGCATTTACAAACAGATAAACATGGAACTACAAAAATACATCTCATATATGAATCATGGGTTAGATGTTAGTATAAAACATAAATCAAACATAGATATTTGACACATCAATATTTCGGGATAGAAAAAGTTTTCCTTTTATTGATATCGCAATGCTTACTTACAATGAGATCGATGACTGCTTCACAAATCTGGTTTGAGCTCCTCTTCACCAAGCTCTAACTATGCTTCCACATATCTTTCTCCTCTCACACTTCTTCTAGCGAAATGGAATAGGCTTATGATGGAGGAAAAAGGGCTAGAATGGGAAATTCTGATACAAATCTCACAAGGTGGCTGCAAATATATGAGGCAAGGAGGGGATGTGAAATGGGTAGAGTTTCACTATTCTTATGCTTATGTTTGGAATGAGACACCAACACCTCCTTTTCTATGACAAAAGGATGGTTATTTGGTTGGGTGACGAGATATAGGCAATGGGACAGTTGGAAAACTACCCAATAGCCCGTAATATCAACGAATTCCTTGCAACTTTTGTGGGTATACACAGGTTGTAATGGTGAATCTAGCGTACATAAGCAAGCTATAGTGGTGCAACAAGCGTGTGTACGCAGGAAGTAGTGGTGCAAGGTGTGTGCATATTAAAAAATAGGGTTTTTAAGAAGAGTTTCTTAGTGATGGATTGGCAAAAAATAGCAAGTAAGAGGGCCAAATGCCAGGTATGCATGTATGGTGCAATTTAGGGTTATAATAGATGCCCCCTAATGTGTGAGGTCAGAAGAGCATCTGATGGCCAAAACACATTACAAAATATTCACCAACGTACGAAGCGAGTGATATTGGGACCAGAGTTCGGGAGGTGCCATCTACAAAAATAACAATTGTCTCACCGAGGCGGGCATACCCATGCTCGAGATGGAATAAATCATGGCTTCCAATAAAATACACTGCAGATCCATGTCATATAACTATATAAAGTGTAGCCGTGAGCAATACACAATGGATCTACATCTCAAAATCAAAGGTATACATGCATAATATCCATCTTTAAGAAGCCAAATGACACCCGATGGCTGGAGATGAGGCCTTCAGATCTCGAGAAACAACTTCAATATATTAAAAGCTCAGGTAGGAGTGTAATATGAGTGTATTAATTCACTACCCAGAGGTCTTCGATGGCTCATCGGGGAACAAACATGAGGATCTCGATGATCAGGCAAAGAACTTCATTGATTTCAAACAAGGACTTGATTGGAATTTTGGGATGGCCGGGCATGAGTATAAGAGACAAAATGCAGAAAGGTTGACTCAAGTTGGTTAAAAATTCCCCTGGAAAATAGCATGACAGATGATCAGACTCACGAAACATGACATTGACATAAGTTCACGATGCAGGAGGCAACAAAAACTCTCCATGTGTTTGGAAGAATAACCAAACGAAGGAGGACACAACTCTATGTAGCGAGAAAAACTTCCTAAGTTCATATTAAATCCCAATGCTTGACGACAAATGAAAGGATGTGCTTTGTCCAAGAGCGACTCATTGTGCTTCCATAAAAAGAAAATAAATTTCCCATCCTCGTTTTTTGGTATATTTGATTTTTTTTTGTCTTTTTCAATATTTTGAAGAGCTTGAAAAAGAATAAAAGAATGGTATGTTACAAAGGAGGAACAAGTGTCATAAGGATACTAGTTCCAAGCACAAGTAACACACTAATACTCATAGAAAGGAGACATGTTTAAGAAGAGGACACTTGGAGAAAATTCCTCCATGGGTCAAGGTGTCAGGTCGCATAGGCAAAGTGCTACAAGGCTTGCGTATAAGGCATACTTCAAAGGTTTAGTTGAGAGCAACATGGAGCCGGAATTAGGCCAACGACGTAGAGATGAAACTTTGATTATCAAGACATGATGAAACCCCCTTCAATGTTTTTTTCACGAGCTCAGAGAAGGTAAGCTCAGTGGTTTTTTCACGAGCTCAGAGAAGGTAAGCTCAATGGTTTTTTCACGTTTAGAGAGTCTGAAAAAATGTAAAAGAAGACTCCATTGGGGCACCTTTTTCAAAGGTATTCTAGTTGGCTCGAAAAAGGGATAAAATAACACCGAAAATACATCTATTCAAAACCATTTTAACGAGTGTGACACAGACAAGATCACTCGACAATCTTTTCAATTTTAAGGACTCTAAAAAGAGCTTAACTATGGACTCACAACCTTTTGCTAGATTTAGTCTCCTTAGCCCGAAAAAGTATAAAATCTACTTAGGAGAACTCTCCCGGCGAGACGAATATCCCGAGGTGTACTTTTTTCCTCTTAATCTACAGGCTGGAAAAAGGGGTAAAATCATGCCAGTAGATGTTTTTTTGAACAAATTTAACAAGTGTGAAAGAACAAGGTCACTTGATGATCTTTTCAATTTTAAGGAGTCTTAAAAGAGCTTAACTATGGACTCCATAGGGGATTTTCTTCTGGACCAGTTTAACGAGTGTGAAGGAACAAGGTCACTTGACAATATTTTTGATTTTAGGAATTCTAAAAAGAGCTTAACTATGGACTCCGTGGGGGTTCCTTTTTCGTAAATTTAGTCCCTCAGGCCCGAAAAAGGGTTAAACTTACACCTGAGAATACTCTTCTAGCGAACCAGAGTTCCTAGAGTATACCTTTGTTTGTACAATTGACCATCGAGACCGAAAAAGGGGTAAACTACTGCCAGATAGATGTGCCTTCGAATTTTAGTTTGGCGAGCATGAAGGACAACAAGATCGCTCGACAATATTTTCATGTTTAAAGAGTCTGAAAAGGGATTAAAAGAAGACTCATTTTCTGGGAGTCCTGAGGGTGAGGCCAAGAGTGATGACACATCAGAGATATGTGGCTTAATCTCCTAATCATGATAGGACTAACAAGGACTCCCGAGCCTAAAGTCATTAACGATGACATGGACACCAAAATGCACCCAGGATCTACCTAGGTCATCCATGTGAAGGTAGGCTCTACCACTAAATTACGACACTTCTAAAGAAGCAATTGTTGTTGGGAAAAATACCCTACGAACTAGCAAACTAGGGTCAGACTTGCATGCAGATTTTGACCGTAAAGAAATTACTTTTTAACCTACCACCCAAAACTTAAACCCCTCTTTCACAATACACGCATGGAAAGGAACTACTAACCTTGTTATTGATGTTTGGTGTAGATCCTCCGTTGTGCTTTTGTCCGCTTGCTAGCGCTGTTCCTTCCAAAGATAACCTGCAATCAAAACAAACAACAATGCATGCACGCTACTTTTCTACTTGAGGGTTAGAAATTAAGCATAAATTAAACAAACCATAGATAACTCATGCATTGGGACGAGAAAAGTATTCTTTTATTATTTGAAAAATGAATCAACTTACAATCAAAGTCGAGACCGACCACCGCTCCTTGATCCTGATCTTGGGCTCCTCCTCTTCTGTCCTCCAACTGCTTTGCATTAATTCTCCTTTGGCTTGAGGAAAGGCTAAAGGGTTGGTACAATGGATTCGACAAATGGGCAGAGTTTCTTCGCTATATTCTTCCTCCTCCAAATGGTACCCCTACCCCTTCTTTTATAGGTTAGAAAGAGCTAGGGTTTTGGATGAACTCTCGGCCATGCATGGCCGGGAGTTTCAGTTAACTGACCCATAGATTTTTGTTCCGTCGACAACTTTCCTCTTTTTGTGCTTTGTTAGGTACACGCGGGCTGTAGTGGGCCTGCCGGCGTACACACATGTGCAGTAATGGGTTAGGGCGCGTGGGCCTTGACTCAAGAGGATTTTCAGGAGTTTGTTCAGCATAGTTTTGGCAAGGAAGGGATATAAGTTGGCATGATGCCAGGTAAGCATGTGTGGTGCAATTTAGGGTTATAACAGATGCCCCCTAATGTGTGAGATCAGATGAGCATCTGATGGACGAAATACATTACCAATCTTTTACCAATCTGTACTGATATGCTGAATGAGTGAGCCCAAGGATCAAGAACCAGGAGGTGCCGTCTGCAAAATAACGAACGTCTCACCGAGGCGGGCATACCCATGCTCGAGATAAAATAGAACCATGGCTACCAATCAAATACATTGTAGATCCATGTTAAATAACCATAAAGAGTAGCCGTGAATAATACACAACGGAGCTACATCTCGAAATCAAAAATATATACATATAGAGTATCCATCTTCCAGAAGCTGATTCGGCCTGATGGTTGTACTTCAGAGCTCGAGAAACAACTTCAAAATCTTCTAAAACTCGGGTAGGAGTGTAATATGAGTGTATGACTGAACTACCCAGAGGTCTTCGATGACTCGTCGGTTATGGACTTGATAATCTTGATGATTGGACTGAAGGCTTCAGTGATTTCGAACAAGGACTTGATTGGACGTTTAGGATGGCCGGGTATGCGGACAAGAGACATATTGTAGAGGGGTCGACTAAGGCTTAGTGACAAACTTCCCTTGGATAATAGCACGACAAGTGATAAGACTCAGGCAACATATATGTTAAGCATAAGTCTACAAAGCAGGAGGCAACACAAACTCTCCATATGTTTGGAAGAGTAACCAAACGGTGGAGGACACAACTCTATATAGTGAGAATAAGCTTCCTAAGGTCGTACTACATCCCATAGTCTGATGATCAAACAAACATATGTGCTTTATCCAAGGGCGACTCATTATGTTGCCAATAAAGAAAATACTTTTTCCATCCTCTTTTTGGGGTATATTTGATTTTTTTTTGTTCTTTTTGATGATTTTTGAAAAAGAATAAAGGAATATTACGTTACAATGGAGGAACGAGTACTGCAAACATACAAGCTCAAGGCATGAGGACAAGACTGATGTTCTGGTAAAATGATACTCGGGAAAAATCCTCCGGTGGCCAAAGGTGTTAAGACGCAGAAGCAAACTGTCACAAGGCTGATGGATAAGGTATGCAAATGCGGTTGATAGAACACACAATGGTAATGTCCTTCGATGTAAGTTTAACAAGCCCAGAGAAGGTAAGCTCGGTGGTTTTTCATATTTAGAGAGTCTGAAAAAGCATAAAAGGAGACTCCACTGGGGTACCTTTTTCGACAATAGTCTAGTCGGTTCGAAAAAGGGATAAACTAGCACCAATTAGACGTCAATTCAAAACCATTTTAACGAGTGTGACAAGGACAAGATCACTCGACCATTTTTTCACTTTTAAGGAGTCTGAAAAAAGCTTAACAATGGACTCCGTCAGGAATGTTCTTCTGGACCATTTTAACGAGTGTGAAAGAATAAGGTCACTCGACGATCTTTTCAATTTTAGGGAGTTTGAAAAGAGCTTAACTATGGACTCCGTGGGGGTTTCTTTTTCGTAAATTTAGTCCCTCAGGCCCGAAAAAGGAATAAAATTATACCTGAGGATACTCTTCTAAAGAATGGGAATTCAATAGAGTATTCCTTTGTTCATACACTTGACTGTCCGGACCGAAAAAGGGGTAAACTACCGCCAGACAGACGTGACTTCAAATTTCAGTTTAACGAGCGTGAAAGATCACAAGATCGCTCGACAATCTTTTCATTTTTAGAGGGTCTGAAAAGGGATTAAAAGGAGACCCGTTATGTTTTGGGAGTCCGGAGGGTAAGAAAAAGACTGAAAAAGACCCATGCAAATGAGGATCAAACTCATATTCAGGAAATACTATACGGACTCTCGAGCCTACAGTATTGTTAGAAACGGCATGGACACCATAATGCAACCAGGACCTACCTAGGGCATCCATGTTTTGGTAAGCTCTACCGCCAAGTTGCGACACTTCTAGAGCAGATATGATGGTTCCGTGTCACAACCAGATGGGATCGATCCTATAGCATAAGAAAAAGGCAACGAGATGCAAAAGTTGGGGTGATATCCTACCCTATATGCTCAAGTTGATTTTTTTATTTTTTGAAAAAATATAATTTTTTTTATATGGACCGTCAATATTTTTTCGAAACTCAAAAAAAAATTGTTCCAATACCTGATCAAATCCCTCCCATATAACTCTTGGATCACTCTAAATGGTTTTTGGTATAAAGAAACTGACAAGGGGGGCCAAAAAAGTGACAAAAAGAGGCCAAAAAGTCTATAAATAGAAGCTGGCAGCTCATTATCACCATTGCTGATTTGGAAATTGACTCTGGAGCCAAAAGACTCCCTTTGCCAAAGATCGTGATTCCAAGAGCTACAGTGGACGAAACAGACTTCTGCTTGGACCAAGTAAGTAAAAACTCCCTTATCTAGCTATTCAATACTTCAATTTACGCATTTAAGTTATTTTGTGGGTGGGCGTCGACCTCAAAAAGGTCGGCCCTAGGTACACACAGGCTGTCCAGAGACACCCCGCGTGTACATGCGTGCAGAGCAAAGCCTGCACGTGTGTACACGCGACTGTCACCTTGACAGACCGCATGTAACCCCCCCTACTGATGGAAAATCCAATGAAAAGAAGTATTGACCCTACTTTACCTTGTTGTGTTGGTAGGATGTATGTCCAGTGGAGGGAAAGGGAGCATGAGGCAATCAGTGAGTTGGTCACTGCAGATCCAAATGTTGTGGCCGTGCTGATGCAGTGCAGTTTTCTCAAATTATTTTTATGTCCATTTATGCGTGCGCAACCAAGGCTACTAAATGCCTTGATTGATTACTGGCACCCTGATGCAGAGGCTCTCATGCTAGAGGGGCAATCCTTGGTGCCCACCATCGAGGACATTTACTTTCTGACTGGCCTCTCAAGGAGAGGGGAACCAGTCAATTTCCATACTTTTCCTGCAGGGCCGAGAAAGATCTCAGAGTTGGTAGCTGAGTACTGTGAGGTTGGGATCGATCGTAGAGGTTCCTAGGTACCTATTAGCAAGATTACCAACTTGGCACTCCAGAGTATCTTATTGCTTATTGGGCAGATTACCGGCTCAACAGCCATGCATCAGGCTTCACGTGCACAGATGAACTGTGCTATCCAGTGCATGAATGCACACATTTTTGATTGGAGCACTACACTGCTGGAGTGTATGAAGAGGAAATTGACAGATTTCCGACAGCGGACACAGAGGAACTTCGGGTTCGGGACTATCTTGTGTTCATTATTTTTCGAGAGAGTTCCATGCTTCAGTCCTCAGGTTGTAGTACGAGGACATCTGACCTCTTTCCCTGCAGTGTGTAGATGGGTAGTGTTACTACCGCGACAGGGTGGTGGAAGGACCGTTGAGTCCTTCGACGACAATTTTTTTGCTTGGCTGTCATGACAGATCCCTGCTATCGAGGACTACCCATATGCAGGGATAGACTTTTCTAGAGATCTAGAGATACCCGTGCCTCCTGGTGAGGAGCAAGGAGAGATGGGTAAGTCTCCACCTTTGTAGTTTTTTTTTTGTTTTGTTTGCATATGTAATTTTTATGTCTTTTTGTTATATATAGCATTTTTTTTTTGTATGCCAGAGTATTTGATGGGTAAACGTTTATTGCATGCAGATGTGGGACCCGTGCGACCTGTCGACTATGCACGAAACAGGCGTCACCCACGACCGGAAGCCGCAGCTGTCTCCACTGGGGGAGCAGCAGTAGCAAGGAACCTCCCAGCAGGAGAGGCCAAGAGGGTCCTTAGGCGAGTTGAGCGAAACTTTACTGCGCTCACTCGCACAGTCCCGATGGCAGAGATAGAGGACCTGCCGCCATCCATGCAGACTCATGTTGTGGGGGCACCTCGGACATGGGTCCGATTGTTTAGGCATTTAGCCCGCACTGTAGATGATTATAACAGGGCCCATAGGCCCTGACCAGACTTTAGATTCTTTATGTGCCACGAGCACCTTGTTGTATATATTTTTTGAGGGCATAAGATCGATGACTCGTTACTATTCCCATTTTTTAGACGCTTGCGTCCATCTATGTACTCTGAGGATTTTATGATGTTTATATATGGTTTTTATCTCTTTTTTGTGTCTTATGGATTATGTGTGCAAAAATGTATTTACATGATTATGTCCATGGTATTTTTATATGTGAGCAAGATACCAATCTAAAATTTGATTAGCTAGAGTATCTGTGATTTGGTTTAATCTCCTAGGAACATGAAAATATGTAATATAATCAAAGTTGCGTTCTAAGAGACGTACCCTAAGGAATCGTCGGTGTAAAGTTGGGTCATGAACCCGGTATATTCTGTTTAGCTGCGACACAACTAGTTGAGCATCGAGATAGACCCGGAGACAAGAGATACCCAATGAAAAGGAATCATGAAGCAAATCAATAAATGCACTATACTCGACGACATTATTTGTGGTGTCACCTAAGAATATACCTCCGGAAGATAACAACTGACCCTGTGGTGAAAAGATTACCCAAGCTGCGGAGGCAAGCCTCCGCGTGTGTTGACTAGCACCGTCCGCATACCCAACGAACACTTTGGACTCACTTGACATCTGCCATATTGACGAAAGATAACATCAATGACACGTCCACAACACTTTTTAAAAGAAACGTAAAAAAGTAATAGTACAAAGACTATACATATGTTTACAAAAAAGTTACCCACAGTGACCTGTCTATGAGTAATACTTCTTGAGGTAGAGCCCATTTCTAGGCTCCACCAAAGCATTCCCTTCAAAATCAACCAAACGATAAGCGCCCTTTTTTAATACCTCCTTTATAATGAAGGGTCTGAACCACATGGGTTTAAACTTTCCTGCCCCCAGGGGGTCCTTGTCTTGGTCATAGACCAGGACAAGGTCGCCTTCAGAGAAAATCTGAGGACGGACAGACCTATCATATTGACACTTGACCTTATGTTTATGAGCCTCGTTGGCCAAGGCCGCATCGCGGTGCTGCTCATCAAGCTGCTCAAGGTGTACTAACCGCTCTTCAAGTGGAGAAGTGTCTGGCAATAACTGTACTACCAATTTCAGAGATGGAATTTGACATTCAATGGGCAAAACTGCCTCCAGCCCGTAAATGAGTTGAAAAGGTGAGAAACCAGTTGCAGTCTTAACAGATGTTCGGTAAGCCCATAATTCCGAGTATAACATCAAATGCCAATTTGACTTAGCTGAGTTGATAGTTCACTGTAGAATAGTCTTAAGAGTTTTGTTTACAACTTCCACCTGCCCATTGGCTTGGGGGTAGTAAGGTGAGAAATGTTCTTGCCGTAACCCAAGATTTGATGTTAATTCGGACATCATTTGGTTCTAAAAGTGACTACCATGGTTAGTGACAATCTCTCTCGGGACGCCGAACCGTGCTATAATCTGGTTGAATAAGAAGAGAGCTGCAGTCTCTCCATCATCTTTAAATGTTGGCATAGCTTTGACCCACTTAGTGAAGTAATCGACAGCTACGATGATATAGTGGTGCCCCCTTGCTGACGGGGGGTTGCATGTAGTGTAATCAATCCCCCACTTAGTGAAGGGACCAACTGTGATGACAGGTAACATGGGAGCTGGATGTGCCCTCATCTTCCGAGAGAAGATTTGGCATGGATGACACTTCTTGACCGACTCGATACAATCTTTGATAAGTGTGGGCTAGAAGTAACCTGCTCGTAAAATCATTTGGGCTGTTTCCAACCCAGATAAATGACTACCACAACCTCTAGTATGAAAATCGTTGAGAACTATGATGACCTCCTCATGAGTGAGACATTGACGCAAGATGCAGTCTACACCTCTCCAATACAACGTATCATCGAGTATAAGATAATTATTAGCCTGATGGTGTATCCACCGATGCTCATCATGAGAAGCAGAGGTGGATCACTTCAAAGTCTAGGGATAGATCAGTATATCTCCATACCATGGGTCTGAATGATCCGAAATCGGATCCAGAAGCCTGATAGGGCTTGAAAAATGCTCAAAAATGAAAGTGCTCAGAATTCGACGAAACCAACACCATTGCATCCGTCTCGTCTTCATGATTCCAGCGGTATATTTACTTTGTCAAACGGGTTCCGTATGCGAAAGTTATCACGTTCTGATCGGAAGCCCAAACAGGTAAAAAGTCAAAGGTCAACTGGTCAAAAAGTCAATGTTGATGACATCAGCATGATGATTGTGCAGGAGATGACGTTGCACTCTCTGGCTGATGGTGATTGGGCAGGTTCGCTGACAGGGAAGACATGTGGCAGGCAACTGGACTAGTCAATGGCTGACAAGTGGCATTAATCCGTCAAATGGGGAGATGCCACGTGGCCCAGTCATGGGTAGCCACGTGGCACCCAATCATCAGTTGAAGTGGCATGTTTAAAAAAAAATATGTTTTGGGGTCCATGGGTTTTGAACCCATGACCACAACCAAGCCCAACACCTTAAGAAATGGTCTTTGCCAATACACCAAATTATTTCTTATGATGTAAAACCCACATTATAAAATATATTGCAAAGTATTGTATGGAGAGGGGCCAGCGCTTAGCCCTTTGGGATAGCGCTTGTCCATATGAACCCATATGACCCTTTCAAGGGGGCGTGCACTGGGAAAGAGGGGGATTATGCCCAAATCTAACTATAAAGTGGGTTTTATAACCAATTTTTGGGTTTTAATGGTAATTAAGCCTATTTTTAATGGTTTTTGGGAGTTATTGGGTAGTTTTGGAGCCTAATTTTTGGGAGG
>ML784264.1:204361-228536 GCA_009831015.1 Picea engelmannii
CAAACTCATCATAAGCCTTACACACTTAAATGGATAAGCAATCATCATCAAATGCACATAACTAAACAATGCACAATCAAATTTGCAATTTCATCTAAGTATGTGGACGAAGTAACTTGTGATGTTGTGTCGTTAAGAGAATGCGGAATGATCTTAGGTAGTCCATACTTATTTGATCATAAGGCAATTTTCTACAGGACAAAGAATCAATATCAATTCACTAAAGCAGGTCATGATTATGTGGTGCATGCTCATCGTGTTAAAGCAAATAAAACTCTTCAAACAATGGAACAGTTAACGAATGTAGTGCAAGTATGCAACAAACCAATAATTGTTTCAAATGAAGTAATTGATCTTAAGAAAGAACAAAATATGGTTGTTGAATGGAAAATCAATCATAAGTTGCTTCAAGATAAGCTCGTGTCATGCAGATATCTAAAGTATATCAGTTCATTTGCAGTTGTCTTTTTGATGCTGTCATTAGCAATGTTTTCTACATGGATGATAGTGGCTTTAGTAAGATGTAACAGGGTTCAAATGACTAACAATATACTGTTAGTTGTCGTGATTATGTTACAGTTGATCTTGATGAGATAGGTGCACAGGACAGAGTTCAAAGACAGAGAGCAAGTCGGGTGGCCTATCCCGAGCTTGTTGATTGGTTAGTAACCTTTTGGGGACCAAAAGGTCTTATTGTGGGGAGGTGTGATCCGAAATTGGATACAGAAGCCTGATAGGGCTTGAAAAATGCTCAAAATGAAAGTGCTAAAAATTCGACGAAACCGACACCATTGCATCCATATCGTCTTCCTGATTCCGGTGGTATATTTACTTTGTCAAACGAGTTCCGTATGCGAAAGTTATCGCGTTCTGATCGGAAGCCCAAACATGTAAAAAGTCAAAGGTCAACTGGTCAAAAAGTCAATGCTGATGACATCAGCATGCTGACTGTGCAAGAGATGACGTGGCACTCTCTGGCTGATGGTGATTGGGTAGGTTCGCTGACAGGGAAGACATGTGGCAGGCAACTGGACTAGTCAATGGCTGACAAGTGGCATTAATCCGTCAAATGGGGAGATGCCATGTGGCCCAGTCATGGGAAGCCACGTGGCACCCAATCATCAGTTGAAGTGGCATGTTTAAAAAAAAATATGTTTTGGGGTCCATGGGTTTTGAACCCATGACCACCACCAAGCCCAACACCTTAAGAAATGGTCTTTGCCAATACACCAAATTATTTTTTATGATGTAAAACCCACATTATAAAATATATTGCAAAGTATTGTATGGAGAGGGGCCAGCGCTTATCCCTTTGGGCTAGCGCTTGGCCATATGAACCCATATGACCCTGTCAAGGGGGTGTGCGCTGGGCAAGAGGGGGATTATTCCCAAATCTAACTATAAAGTGGGTTTTATAACCAATTTTTGGGTTTTAATGGTAATTAAGCTATTTTTAATGGTTTTTGGGAGTTATTGGGTAGTTTTGGAGCCTAATTTTTGGGAGGAAGTTGGGGATGAGCAACCAACTTTCCTAGCTATATAACCAAGGCATGTTTGAGGCCATAGGGGGCATTCAGAGCAGAATTATGCTGAGGAGAAGCCAAGCCAAAGCCATTTTGAGGCAGAGAAGCTTTTGAGGAGGAGACGTTGTCGGACCATTTCTGGGAGCTCCGGACGTCCGTTTTGCGTGCCGTTTTCTTTGCATGGTTCTAGAGATCTGGAAGAACATGAACAGATCAGTCTTGTATCCATTTGGCATTGCAGCGATGTACGTTTGAGCTTTTTGAACAGAAATAAAGAAGCCTCCCCCTCGGAGAAAAAGGCCCGGAGACGTAGGCAAAGTTGTGTCGAACTCCGTTATCAATCTGCGTGTTATGGTTTGCTGTTTATTCTTTCATTTCAGATCTACAAATGTATATATGGCTGTCATAATTCCTCTTCTTTCCTCATTCCTTCACTAAGTTTCTCAAATGGTTAATTAACGCATGCAAAATTAAAACTCAACCATAAGTCATTAAAAGATCCGACGGATCACTGAAGATTCAATCAAAAACATATCCCCCTGGATAGGCGATTCCTCAGGCACAACATCACCTGACTCACCCGGAAGCTCCGAAATAAGTTCTGCAAAGACCAATGACTTCTTGGACTTTGTTGAAACAAAGTCTAAGTCAAATTCTTGGAGGATAACCATCCATCTACTGATTTTTCCGCCTATAACTCGTCGTGTCAACATGTACTGGAATGGATTCACGACAGCAACGACGGTGGTCTTGCAAAAAAAAACATAGTGACGGAACCGTTGAACATCATGAACTGCTGCCAACACAAGTTTTTCGATATGGGAATAATTAAGTTCTGGTCCTACAAGGCCTCGACTCAGGTAATAGATCACATATTCTGAAAATGAATCATCTTCCTGAACTAAAACCATACCTATGGTTGACTCTGCGACAACCAGATATAATAATAAATCTTTGTTATAATTAGGTGGCCGTAGCAGAGGTGAAGTTGTGAGGGCGTGTTTTAATGTGTCGAAAGAGCGTTGAGCGGCCTCATCCCAGAAAAAGGGAACATCTTTCTTTAGTAAACGCATAAATCCCTTGGTGATTTCGGCATAGTTGGCGATGAAGCGTTGTAAGAAATTCGCCTTGCCTTGAAGACTTTGAAGTTGTAAGATTGTGCATGGGGGGGGCAACTAGATTATTGCCTCCACCTTAAGAGGATCCACCATGATCCCTGTTGTTGATACGATGAAACCTAACAAACGTCCTGACGTGACGCAAAAGCTGCACTTGTTTGGATTCAAGCGAATCCTGAAGTAGCGACAACGTTCGAAGATTAGTCTGAGGTGTGTAGGATTATCCTTTCGCTTGCGAGAGCGTGATGCTAAATCATCTAGATAGGCCTCGACTATATGTTTGAGGTCATGAAATGCAAAAGACATGGCCCGCTGGAAAGTGGCTCCAACATTCTTGAGGCCAAAAGGCATCTTACGATAGGCGAATGTACCCCACGGACAAATGAATGCCATTTTGTGTTGGTCTTCAGGTTTGATTTGGATTTGATTATATCTCGAAAAACCATCCATGAATGAAAAGGCTTCACAACTGATACATTCATCAATGATCTGGTCAATGAATGGGGTTGGAAAATTATCTTTTGGACATGCCTTGTTCAAATCACGGAAATCGATACATACGCGAATCGTGCCTTGTTTTTTATTGACCAACACAGGGTTTGACACCCATTGAGTCAAATGGATAGGGTAAATGAATCCTGCCTTTAACAATTTCTCAACCTCAATCTTGATGGCTGCTTCTTTCTTAGGATTGACTGGACGAAGTTTTTGTCGAACAGGCTTAGCATCAGGATATGTTGTGATTTCATGTTCAACTATTTTCAGATCGATACCTAGCATTTCCTCATAAGACCAGGAAAAAATGTCGCGAAATTCTTTGAAAAGATCTGTGTAAATTTGAATCTCTTCAGGGGAGAAATCCGCTCCGATGAAGACATTCTCCACGACACCAGGGTTTCGGGAGATGTTGATAGGTATAGTTGCAGCGATAGTCGCCATATTTCCCTCAGCATAAATTTCCTGTGTAGCTAAGAGATTAATAGGACATGGCTGATCTCCCGTCATGGTGATAGTGAATTCTCTTGCCTCGATTCGGCTTAATGCTGGGAGGAAGTATGATCTGTGATGAAGATCTTCCCAAGGTTTGTTCGGACTAGTCATTGCTTCGATTACTGCTTCGTCAGAAGGCAAGACTAAGTCTAATGAATTGATGTTGGCGAGAGAACCCTGAGCCCAGATAGGCTCAAAAGGTGGATCTAACTCTTGTGCGGGAGTCGGATCAGGGTTAGCTGAAGCTTGCTGAACTAAAGAGTATGCTACTTCAGCGGTCGACAAGGGCATGGACATGCTGGAGTGCCCTGTCTCATCCATCATGGCTGATGGGGAAGGAAGAATCCAAGGATCCTCAAAGTAAGTCATGCGGAATGACGAAACTTGAAAAATCTCAACCTTGTGGTGATTAGATATAAACTTGACATCGTCATGAGGAGGTGGGTAATCAAAGGTTCCCATCAAGGATGGGCACAAACCAACTCCTACGTTAATGACACCGGGTTGAGGATTATCAATCATGGGAACCGTGGATGCCCCCAAAGCTGGGTTAGGTCTAGAGAAGTACAATTGATTGATGGTCACTATCCAGCCTTCATGTGGAAACAACAAGACTCGTAAAACTGTAGCAACCACAGTTTGCATAGCATAAGTCCAAATCTGACCTAACAAGAGGTTATAGTCGAGGGGAGCATCGACTACCTCTACCTCGACGCACACGGTCTTCCCTCCTAACTGCACTGGGAAAGAAGGAATGATGCCATGTGGTCGGAAAGAACGACCGTAGAAAGCAGTGAGGAGAGTAGGTGAAGGAGACAAAGCGGGTTGGCCAATGGCCTTCCAACATGCTAACGACATAACGCATGTCGAGGCACCCTCATCGACCACCGTGCGGAAGATATTGCGTGTAAAAGTTTTCGTGGGATGAGCCACTACTATCTGAAACGCTACGTGGTAAGGTAGACGAGGTTTTAAGTCGGTTGTATCTAACATGATGGTACCCGGGTTACAAGTCTCAGTAGAGCCTAAAGAAGTTAACAAGGCTTTCCTCTGAGCAGGGCAGCTTTGGAGGACCTCCAAAGCGGACATCGCACAAGGGGTTTGTGATAAATCTTCCACCACAGAGTAATTCTGGGCGGCCCTTGCGTTTGGGTTGTGAGAAGCTTTCTTAAATGCACCCTTTGGAATACATGTCATTGTTTCTCCCAACGTCTTCTCGATCTGTAGAGGAAGAGATGGAAGTTCAACTTCTTTACCTTTCTCTGAGGCGCTTGGTTTACTATGGTCGTGCGCTCTAGTCATTATTAAAGCATCACCCCTAACCATATATACGTTCACAGATGAGGAATTGTTTGGAGGAGGGCAGGTTTCTTGGCTTCCCCCTTCTGTACTTGTAGAGGCTTGAGTTAAATTTTTCCCATGCTGAAAGGGATTAGTCAACACGGCTTGCTGTTGCTATGTGACAAACTTTTGGGCCTCTGCAAGTCGAGGACACAAATGGGTCGGGTGGTCTTCCACACACAAGTTGCATGGATACCTCGCCTTCCGTTTTTCCGTGGTGCCCTCGCCAAGATTATCAGTGGGTTTTTTCTCCTCCTTACCCTTCTTTCATTGTTTTTTCTTCCCTTCAGGCTGCTGGGTGGCCTTTGGGTTAGTCGACTGCACGAAGTGTACTTCCGACGTTTGGGTAGGAGGAGCAGCCAAAGCAGTAGTCTGGCTGGACGCTGAGTGTTGGATAGATAACTGTTGAAATTTCTTTGTCAATTGCTCAGCGGGCTTGGTTTGTGCTGAACCAACAATACCATCGGCATGTGGTCCAACTCTCTGTATAGTTTTATCCAGTATCGATCGTGGTGCATACGACAGGATGTTGTATAATAAACCAGACTGAGAATAGGTGAGCTCAAACTGTTGAGCCCTCATGATGGCATCTTCTTTGGAGAAAACCTTAGAAGTTGCAACGTCTTTGGATAATTGTGGGACCAGAGACTTAAGGAACCACTCAAGCAGGAATGTTGGTGGGACTGGTACTTTAATTAGACTCTTCCGACGTCTCCACTCTCAGATATGATCAGAGATATGGTCCGTTGTTGTCTGTTCAAAATTAGCAAGAAGCTCTGTGCCAACGTCGTATCTCACAGGTAACTGGAAATGGTTAAGGAAGGCCATCGCCAGTTCGCCAAAAGAAGAGTATCTTGAGCGATCGAGCTCGATGTACCATTTCATGGCACTCTCGATAAGAGTGCGTTGAAACAATCACAACTGAATGGAGTCATCTTTCAATGAGTTAGATGAACACCAAAGATGGAAGGTAGTCATGTGATCACCTGGATCTTCATTAGGCTTGGCCTCGAACTTTGGAATGTTCGAAGGAAACTTTATTGGCATAGGAGGCCAACGTGGATCGTGACAAATAAGATCATTTAACAACCTTGTCAAATATGGTAAGTGTAACGTCGCCAGGAATGGTAGTTTGGGTTGCTGCTGATAGCCTGGGAAAAAGGGTCCTGGAGTTTGACTGGCACCAGGTTGCCAGGAAAAGTTTGGCTGCTGGCCCGGATTCTGGTAGAAACCATGGCCCTAACCAACGTAAGGATATTGCATCTGTGGAGACATCATCAGCTGATTTCCCATAAAGGACATAAGATGTTGGGCATGCATCGTGTTTGAAGGACTTTGGGAAGGATTACCCCATGCTGGTCCTGATGGGAGAGGCATAGTAGTCTGTCCAGGGTTCCATTGACTGTGGAAAGAATTACCCCAGAATGACATTCCAGAGGAGGGAACGAATCCTTGTCTTGAGTTCCAAGGTCCTGCTATATGTGCCTCTGACATAGGAATAGTACCCTGTGCCAGAGTAGACTGTCCAAAAATGGGAGTGCCCCCAAATGGGAAAGCGGTAGATGCGAAAGTGTTGTTACCAAACGTCCCGTTCCAAACAAATGGTGACGAACCTACCAGCATAGTGTGCGCAGGTGTTCCTTGACTCCCGGCTCCAAATAAACTAGTGTGTGCAGGCTGCCCGACGGACTGCTGATGCAGACCACCAAGTGAAGGGGACGAAGGAGAGATATGACCTCCAGCGTAAGGAAAAGAATTAAAAGGGACGAAAGTGCCCACAAGTTGACCTTGCAGAGGAGCGTTAGATCTCCCTGCCCCCAGACCCAAATTCTGTAAAGTGGAGTGAGTGAGTTCAGGACTTGTGCCCGAACTAGGCATACCGTATGAGAACGGAGGGTCTATCGCACTAGGTGTGAAGGGAGTTGTGGCCGCCACGATAGATGGGATCGGTCCACTATGCGACATAGTTGCGGCCGAGACCATGGTGGCTCGGGCTGACGATGACAAGTTAGGAGATGCTTCTCCTGTGGTAGCAACTGTGGTGGGAATGGAAGAATTCCCAGAGGAAGTAACAATGTTTGTTTCCATAGCTGTGTGAGGCACTGACAGGCTTTCGTAAAATCGGATTGGTACAATAACCGGTGGCCAAGTATTAGTGGTTGGGGTTTCAACCGAGCCAAGGTTGGTGGTTGATTCCTCTGGGAGTTGTTCGGGCACAATGGTTTGTAACCCGGTTGCTTCGAAAGACCCTTGTTGGTCTAGCTTCCGCCTCAATGGTGGCGGGGGTGGCTCCAGTATAACCGGCGGCAGGCCCAGAAGCCTTCATGACCGGCGGAGCTCGGGATCCTCCACTGTGTGAGAATATCCAAGACAGGCTAAGGTATTCTACACGTTCAAACAGTAACACACACTAAAAAAGAAGCCCCTAAGAGATAAGACAAGCAAACACTAAACTAGTTGGAAGAACAGTTACAACAACCAACACTAGAGAAACTTACCGGTGCAAGTGCAAATCGAACATGGAAGCACCCTCCAGGTATACTCTGCAAAGCGTGGCCCAATGTCTGTCCTAGGTACCGTGGTATACCCCCGCAGTCACCTGTGTATGTCCCTAAAAAGATTGGCAACTAGTTTGCCAACACGCGAATAGTCACCAGGCGGGTACAGTCGAAAGTCGGGTAGACCACAATGAGCAGAGTATCAATCCCAAAACCTGTCAAGGGTATCGAGACAAAATGGTCTGGAAGAAAACTAAGGATGTCGAATGGATTCGAGACCCACAAAGCCCCGTGGCAAATGCAAACGACGGAATCCCAAAACAAGCCCTCGATATGTGTTCTCCACTATGCTTGGTCTGGCTTTGGAGGGGTTATCTCCGCTACCTTTCCGCACGCGAACTTGTGTTTATCCCCTGTGTTAGAGGGGGGTCCCGGATAAATTCCATGAAACTAGACTTCTACACTCCCTATCACAGACCCTAATGTTTGGTTTTGAATGGCCTTGGAGAATTTCCTCTCCAACCTAATCCAAGGCCCTAGTCCTGAACTAGTTTGTGAACCCTACAAACAAAAAGTCTAATAGATTTTAAATTAGCGTTGCTTTTAATGGGATTTCTTACGTCATGGGGTATGAAGGTGAAACCGATGATGTGTAAAGACTAAAGCAAAAATGAATGAAAAAGATGGAAACAAAAGACTTTTACTAAATGCAAAAATCAACAACTTTTCACAAAGAAAGATTTCTTTTTCTTTTCAAATTTTCTAAGATTTTATGCAGAAAACATAAAGGAATTTCACTCGACTACAAGCTACTTATTCTCTAAATTCATTGCAAAAAACTTATGAACAAAAAGAATTCTCCCTAGCTATTGATGCAGAAACACAATCTTCAAACAAAGAAGAAAATGAAAAGATTTTTTTTTCTTTTTTTTATTTATTTAAGTGCTAATCAAGCGACAAAGGGAAAATAACGACAAGCACAAAACCAAGAAAGACAAATTATGGCTTAAAGCACAGATCACAAATAATCAAAGTGAAGGCACACAATGGTAGTCAAGAAAACAAAGACTCTTATGCTTGTCTAAAAACCATAAAACAAAATTTTTCTTTTTATGTTTTCTGTCAATTATCAACTAAGAAAAAACAAGATAAGGGTAAGAGGACCTAACCTACTGACTGTTCAACCTCTAGACTCAAACACCTGAGAGGAATACTTCTCATCAAAGGAGGGGATGACTACCCCACCCTGATTAAAAAGTATCCTGTCAAGCACGCTACTGTCACTAAAATAGCACGCGTGCAAACGCGTAGTGAGCTGAACCAGGCAGCGTGTACACACGGTCTAACCTTGTACAGACCACGTGTATATATAAATTCTGAGACAAAAATAAACACAGGCAGCCCAGACCAGGAAGAGGCCTCTGGTATTAACAACCAGGGTCTCTTGAAGGCTTGGATGCTTCTTCTAACAGAAAAGAAAGAATAATTGAAAGAAATAACAAAACACAAAAAGACAAACTGAGATAGGACTGTGAACCAGCAAGACTCAAACAGGATCCAGAAAACCCCCTGAGAATGTATAATTCTGACAGGGAAGAGAAGGACCGCCTTTCAAGTTCTATGAGCTCCTACACGCTACTGAAACCTCTACAGCTAGCGTTCACATGCGGGATGTAAGAGGTTAGGGTGCGGGTACACGCGTACAGGCCTTCTACAGGCCGCGTGTACCTCTGTGTGTACCAATAATTACCGTCAAGCAACAGTCAAGGAAAAAACTGGTATAAAGAACTAGGCTCCCTGCTAGTTTAGACCTAACAGAAAATAGACAGACAAAGAAAGACAGAAAATCTAATCGTTTAAACTACCCACAAACTCGACTAAATCCAGAAACCCTAAAGAGTATCTTCCCCAGTATGGTCGCCAACTCTGTTGTTGGGAAAAATACCCTACGGACTAGTAAACTAGGGTCAGACTTGCATGTAGATTTTGACCGTAAAGAAATTACTTTTTAACCTACCACCCAAAACTTAAACCCCTCTTTCACAATACATGCATGGAAAGGAACTACTAACCTTGTTACTGACGTTTGGTGTAGATCCTCCGTTGTGCTTTTGTCTGCTTGTTGGCGCTGCTCCTTCCAAAGATAACCTGCAATCAAAACAAACAACAATGCATGCATGCTACTTTTCTACTTGAGGGTTAGAAATTAAGCATAAATTAAACAAACCATAGATAACTCATGCATTGGGACGGTAAAAGTATTCTTTTATTATTTGAAAAATGAATCAACTTACAATCAAAGTCGAGACCGGCCACCGCTCCTTGATCCTGATCCTGGGCTCCTCCTCTTCTGTCCTCCAATTGCTTTGCATTAATTCTCCTTTGGCTTGAGGAAAGGCTAAAGGGTTGGGACAATGGATTCGACAAATGGGCAGAGTTTCTTCGCTATATTCTTCCTCCTCCAAATGGTACCCCTACCCCTTCTTTTATAGGCTAGAAGGATCTAGGGTTTTGGACGAACTCTCAACCATGCATGGCCGGGAGTTTCAGTTAACTGACCCATAGATTTTTGTTCCGTCGGCAACTTTCCTCTTTTTGTGCTTTGTTAGGTACACGCGGGCTGTAGTGGGCCTGCCAGCGTGCACACGCGTGCAGTAATGGGTTAGGGCACGTGGGCCTTGACTCAAGAGGATTTTCAGGAGTTTGTTCAACATAGTTTTGGCAAGGAAGGGATATAAGTTGGCCTGTTTCCAGGTAAGCACGTGTGGTGCAATTTAGGGTTATAACATCAATGACAGTTCTGTGTCACAATTCGGTGGGATCGATCCTATGGCAAAGCGGAAAAGACAACAAGATGCAAAAAGTGGAGGTGGAATCCTAACTTAAATGCAAAAAGTTGGAAAAAACAACTTTTACCAAAGAATCTTTAAACGTGACCCATCTCTCAAAAAAAATTCTAAACCAAAAGTGAAGTGTATCGTAACATCCAATGAGAAACTCAAGAACCATGTTCAATAATTTTCAAGCTAGAAAAAACTACAAAAGGGTTCAAAAAAGTGGAAAAAGGGCCAAAAAAGTCTATAAATAGAAGCTAACAACTCATTTTTACCATTGCAAATTGAGAATTAACAAAAAAGCCAAAAACACCCCTTTGTGAGAATAGTTTATTCTGGGAGCTTCAGAGGACGAAACAAACTTCCTCTAGGACCAAGTAAGTACAAATTAACCCCTCTTTCATTTCCATACTTCCTTTTTGCATTTGTTTTAGTTTTTTTGGGGGGGGCGCACTCCTAAAAAGGGGCGACCCTACATGTACGTGGGATGTCCAAGGACAACCCGCGTATGCTCGTGAGAAGAAAATAATCTGCCCACATGCATACGTGGCTGTATCCAAGACAACCCGCGTACACCCTCAAAAAGGTAGAAAATATGAAAATACGAGAGCTAACTTCCTCCATGAACTTGTCATTTGACATGATGTATTTCCACTGGAGAGAGAGGGAGCATGAGGATATAGATATCTTGGTCGATGAAGACCCTGCATCTATGGCCGCATTGAGACAATGCGGTTTATGGAAGTTTTTCCAGTGTCCATTCATGAGGGAACAACCCAGGCTGTTGAATGCCTTGGTGGATTACTGGCACCCCAACGCTGAGGAATTTATGCTTGAGGGGCAGTCGTTGACTCCAACAACTGAAGACATTTACTTTCTGACTGGCCTCTCAAGGAGAGGTGAACCAGTCAACTTGCGAGATTTCCCCCCCGGGCCTCATAACATTGCCGATTTGATCGAACTATATTGTGAGGTTGGCACTAAGAAAGTAGGTTCTCATGTGCCGATCCACAAGATTACCAACCTATCACTGAAGGTGATAGTTTTACTTATTGGGGGGATCAATGGATCCACGGCCTTACATCAGGCCTCCCAGGTTCACATGCATTGTGCAATGCAGTGCTTAAATGCACGAATCTTCGATTGGACCATGCTTGAATGCATGAAGAGACAAATCACTGAGTGTCGCGGGCAGAGTAACAAGAAATTCACATTCAGGACCATTGTATTTTCATTCTTCTTCGAGAGGGTACCCAGTATTAGTCCACGAGAGACTATGCGGGGGCATGTGGCCTCACTCCCAAGAATGTGTAGATGGGCAACGTTATTGCTACGACGGGGGGGACAGAGGACCATAGAGGCCTTCGATGACACATTTTTTGACTGGTGGGCACGACAGATTCCAGTGATAGAGGACTAACCCTATGCCAGGATCAACTTTTCCGGGGATCCGGACATGCTTGTACCTCCTGGAGATGATCGAGGAGAGATGGGTATGTTTTATTTTTAAAGTTATTTTATTTTTTAATTTCTTTTTATATATATCATTTTTTATGTGAAACAAAGTATCTGACAACTATGTATCTGTTTATGTACATATGTGGGACCAGTGCGTCTAACAGACTTTGTGAGGACCAGGCGGTGTCCTCGACCAGAGGAAGTACCAGCAGTAGCTTCCAGACTAGCAGCAGTAGCAGGGGGACCTCCAGTCGGAGAGGCTGAGAGAGTGTTAAGACGGGTGGAGCGGAACCTCACCGCGCTCACTCGTACAGTGCCCATGGCTGAGATCGAGGATCTCCCACCATCGATGCAGCCTCACGTAGTTGGGGTGCCATGGACCTGGGTCCATCTTTTCCAGCGTTTGTAAAAAGTCCTCGTTCACTATGGCAGGGCCAAAAGGCCTCGTGCTTATCTAGGGTGGAATACTTACGTGTCGAGGGCACTCTTTTGTATATTTTTGAAGGCATAAGCCCCACAATGTATACTGGATATATTATTTTTTGAGGTGCTTGCGCCCACCTATGTAATCTGATACTTTTGATATATATATATATATATATATATATATATATATATATATATGCATATTTACATCTTTTATGTCTTTATGGATCACATTTTTACAATGTATGTACATGTGTATGTGTGTGCTTCTTTCTATGTGTGTGCAATATTCCAATCTAATACTTTATTAGCTATAGTATCTATCATTTGATTTAGTCTCCTAGGAACATGGATATACGTAATGTAATTAAAGAAACGTTCTAAGAGACGTACCCTAAGGAACCATTGGTGTAGAGTAGGATCATAAACGCGGTAAACCCCATTTAATTGGGACATAACTAGTTGTGCATCTAAGTAGACTCGGAGGTGAGAGATACTATGCGAAAAAATGTCACGAAGCAACTCTATCATTGCGTTGTACTCGGTGACATTTTTTGTGGAGTCACCTAAACAGATACCTCCAGAAGATAGCAACTGGCCCTGAGGTGTGAAGATCACCCAAGCTGCAGAAGCAAGCCTCCAAGTGTGTCGGCTAGCATCGTCTGCGAACCCAATAAAAATCTATGATTCACTTGACATCTTCCACAATGAAAAAGATAACATCAATAACGACACGTCCATAAAACAAAAAGATAAAACAAACTAACTGTACAAGAACTATACATATGTACAATAAGTCACCCAAGGTGACCCACCTATGAGTAATACTTCTTGAGGTAGAGCCCATTTCTAGGCTCTGCTAAAGCATTCCCTTCAAAGTCAACCAGACGATAAGCACCCTTCTTTAGTACCTCCTTAACAATGAAAGGTCCGAACCACATGGGGTTGAACTTGCCTGCCCCCAGGGGATCCTTATCTTGGTCATAGACCAGGACAAGGTCACCTTCAGAGAAAATTTGAGGATGAATGGACCGATCATTCTGACACTTGACTCTTTGCTTGTGAGCCTTGTTAGCCAAGGCTGCATTGCATCACTGCTCATTGAGCTGCTTGAGATATAATAAACATTCCTCAAGCAGTGAAGTGTCTGACAATAACTGTACTGCCAACTTTAGAGATGGGATCTGGTACTCTATTGGCAAGACTGCTTCCAGCCCGTAAATGAGTTGAAAAGGTGAGAAACAAGTGGAAGTCTTTACAGATGTTCAATAGGCCCACAATGTTGAGTACAACATCAAATGCCAATTTGACTTGGCTGAATTGATCATTCGCTGTAGAATGGTCTTGAGAGACTTATTCACAGCTTCCACTTGACCATTCGCTTGTGGGTATTAAGGAGATGAATTCTCTTGCCTCAACCCAATATTTGATGTTAACTCATACATCATTTTGTTCTGAAAGTGACTGCCATGTTCAATGACAATCTCCTTCGGGATGTCGAACCTTTCTATTATCTGATTGAAAATAAAGAGAGTTGTTGTCTCGCCATCATTATTGAATGTTGGCATAGCCTTGACCCACTTTTTAAAGTAGTCTACCACTATGATGATATAACTATGCCCCTGGGCTGAGGTCGGGTGACATGTAGTGAAATCAATCCCCCACTTGGTGAAAGGACCAATAGTAATGACTGGAAACATGGGAGCAGGGTGTGCCCTCATATTTCTAGAGAATATATGACATGGCTGACACTTCTTGACCGATTCAACGCAATCCTTGATTAATGTCGGCCAAAAGTGTTGATACTGAGAGGGGGTTGAATCAATATCAGGTACAATTTACAAACCTTTTCAACTTATACTTAAACCATTCAATTATATCAAATGAGAAATGAACAATAGTACCAATACACCACAATACACCATGCACAATATATGATAAATAATCAATAGTTATTGTTCAAGGGAAGTAATGACTTCCAAAGGTAGCTACAACTCCCAAATTTAAAGGGAGAGATAAACCTCTAAGAGGAAGATACAATCCTCCAATATCAATAGAGAGTTGAACTCTCCATCCTTTACCCTTCCTTCCACCCAAGAATATATGAGAGATAATAAAACTTTACATTAAATCATGACCATCAACCAACCATCACATAAAACCTGATAATGCTTCCTGAGACTTATTCAATTTCTGTAATTCTTCAATTCTTGGAATACTCTAATCCTGTAGATAATATTACTCAATGTATTCTATGAAACTTCTCCAAGTTTCACTCCTTGAATCCTCCCCAAAAATAAGTTATAGAAAGAATGGTAGACTTTATTCAATTCTGGTTTATTTAGGAGATCTAACTTGTACATAATGCCCCACGTTCAATATTTAACATCAGATTCTGAAAATCACACACAAGAAACTAAAGTCCATAATATTTCCAGTGAAATTGGTCCCACTTCATTTGTATTCCCTATGAAGAAGTTATGACTATTTTACTCGGAACACCTGTTTATTGACTAGCTTCAGGACTGGTCAAAAACCCTATCTTCCATAGAGTGTATCTCCATAATTGTAGTGAATAAAGAAATGAAACTTTTACCACAGGTACCTTGATATGTATTATCACTACCATATCAATTTCAACATTTGAATCATTCTAGAAAAAAAGTTATAGCGAAAATGGTAAGATGACCTGTAAATAACATACCTTAGAACACATCACCAAAAGACTTCATCCTCCCTTGAAATCTGGCCTTCTTTACTTCTGATTTCCTCTGAAATTCGACTTGTGTGTAAAATTAATGTATAATGATAGTTATTTATACCATTTATTTCACTTCCTTTTAACATTAGGTCCGACCTACCACTTTCTTATTTTGTAATTCTTTTCTTTAATTATCTTCAAGGCCTACATGTACTTCCTTCTTCAATTCACTTTGTCATCTTAAAAAATTCATTTCTCCTCAACCATGAGGATCCACGTGACGTGCCACACACCACTAGAAAGAACATGATGTATACTGTCCATGCATGGGTGTTGTTTCTGCATGTGTATTGTCCTTCATGTCCAAATACCTTCATCTATCTTGCGGTCCAAAACCAATGCCTAGGGTTGACATCAATGACAACAACCAATCTTCCAACAAAAAGTAATCGGCTCGTAGAATATTTTGGGCTGTTGCCAACCCAAAAAAATTACCACCACATGCTCCAGTGTGGCAGTCGTTAAGAATGAGTTCTTCTTCTTCATGAGTGATGCGCCGACGAAGGATGCAATCTACACCTCGACGATACAAAGTGTCATTGAGTATGAGATAGTTTTTTTCATGATGGCATATATGTCGACACTCATCATAAGAAGTAGAGGCGAGGAATTTCAAAGTCTGGAGATAGAATAGTATATCTCCATAGCAGGGGTCCGAAGATTAAATTAGAAAAATATCTCCTTTAATCGGTGATTCTTCGGGCATAACATCACTTGATTCAACCGAAAGTTCCGAGATAAGTTCTGCAAAGACCAATGACTTTTTGGATTTCGCGGAAATAAACTCCAAGTCAAATTCCTGGAGGATAACAATCCATCTACTGATATTTTCGATGATGATGCGTCGTGTCAACACATATTGAAATGGATTCACAACAAAAATGACAGTGGTCTTACGAAGCATAATATAGTGACGGAACCACTGGACAACATGCACTACTGCCAACACCAGCTTCTCTGGAGTAGTTGAGTTCTGGTCCAACCAGGCCTCAAATCAGGTAATAAATCACATGATCTTCAAGAAGATCATCTTCTTGAACCAAGACCATACTGATGGTCGATTCTGCAGTGACCAAATACAATAAGAAATATTTATTATAATTGGGAGGTCAAAGCAGAGGAGAAGACATGAGGGCATGTTTCAACGCTTCGAAAGAGCGCTGAGCGTCTTTGTCCCAATGGAAAGGGACTCCCTTTTTTATTAAACACATGAACCCTTTAGTGATCTCGGCATAGTTTGCGATAAAACGTCGAAGAAAATTCTCTTTACCCTGTAAGCTTTGAAGATGAGGAACTGTGCATTGCATATGTCAAACTCCTTCCTAACAACAGTTTGTAGTCAAGAGGCGCATCAACCACTTCAAATTCGATGCACATGGTCTTCCCTCCCAACTGCACAAAGAAAGAAGGGATGATTCCATGTGGTCTGAAAGAACAACCATTGAAAGTAGTAAGGAGAGTAGGTGACAGAGATAAAATGGGTTGGCCAATGGCCTTCCAACATGCCAATGACATCATGCATGTCGAGGTGCCCTCATCAACTACCATGCGGAAAATGTTCCGAGAAAAAGATTTCATGGGGTGAGCCACTACTATCTGAAACACAACGTGGTATGGGAGACGAGGCTTCAAGTCGGTCATATCAAGCATGATCGTTCTCGGATTACAGGTCTTAGCAGATCCTAAAGCAGCTAGCAGAGCCTTTCTCTACGAAGGGTAGCTCTAGAGGACCTCCAAAGCAGACATTGTGCAAGGGGTTTGTGAAAAATCCTCCACCATAGAGTAGTTTTGGGCGGCCCTTGCGTTCGGATTGTGTGAAGCTTTCCTAAATGCCCCTTTTAGGATGCGTGCCATTGTTTCTCCCATCATCTTCTCAATCTGGAGAGGAACTGATGGGGTTTCAACTTCTTTACCCTTTTCAATAGTGTTTGGCTTTCCGTAATCGTGTTCCCTAGTTGCTATGTGAATGTCACCCTTCAACATATAAACATTTGCGACCGAGGGGTTACTAGAAGACGGAGGGGGTCCCTGACTCCCCCCATTCGCGCTCGAAGAGGCTTGAGTCAATTTTCCCCATGTGGAAATGGGTTCGTTAACACAACAGGTTGTTGTTGTGCCAATAAATTCTGGGCCTCTGCAAGCCAAGGTCACAGTTGAGTCGGGTGGTCTTCCGTGAAAAGGTTACACAGATACTTCGAATTTCTTTTCTCTATGTTTCCCCTGCGAGCTGTATGATGGGTTTCTTATCCCACTTACACTTCTTGTTTCACTTTTTTTTCTTGCTGTCAGGCTGCTAGTTGGCCTTTGGGTTTGTCAACTGCACTGTGTGTACATCCGACGTTTGAGTAGGGGGAGCATCCGAACTAGATGTTTGGTTGGCTATTGTCTGTTGTATCAACAATTTTTGCAATTGATTTGACAGCTGATTAGTGGGATTCACTTGTGATGAACCAACTATGCCATCAACATGTGGTCCAGACTTGTGTTTGATCTTGTCAAGGATAGACCGTGGCACATCTAGAAAAACCTTGTAAAGTAAACTAGACTGAGAGTATATCAATTCAAGTTGTTGAGCTCTCATTATTGCCTCTTCCTCGAAAAATACCCCCAACATTGCAACGTCCTTGGATAGCTGAGGTACCAAAGACTTAAGGAACCACTCCAGTAGGAATGCTGGTGGAACCGATACTTTTATCAAACTCTTTAGACGTCGTCACTCTCATATGTGATCCGAGATATGATCGGACTTTGTCTGCTCGAAGTTGGCCAACAATTTGGTGTCGGCATCATATCACACAAGTAGTTGGAAATGGTTGAGAAAAACCATTTCCAATTCGCTAAAGAAAGAGTATCTTGAGTGGTCGAGATCGATGTACCATTTAGCAAAACTCCCAATGAGAGTGCATTGAAATAGACACGCAACTGAATGGAGTCATCTCTCAGATATTTCGATGAGCAACATAGGTGAAACATGGTCACATGATCGTCTAGATCTTCGTTAGTCTTACCTTCAAACTTTGGAATGTCTGAGGGAAACTTTGTCGGCATGGGAGGCCAACGTGGATCATGACAGATTGGGTCGTTTAACAAACTTGACAAGTCTGTCAAATGCAATGTCGCCATAAATGGTAGTTTGGGTTGTTGACTATGTACAGGAGGAAATGAGCCTAGAATTTGGCTGGCACCGGGTTGCCAAGAAAAGTTAGACTACTGGCTAGGGTTCTGGTAAAAACCATGACCTTGGCCAAAATTCGGATACTGCGCTTGTTGAGACGTCATCGACTGACTCTCATAGTTGGACGTTGAGGGCTGGGAAGGGATTTCTCCCTGCGTTGTGTTCCAAAGGTTCTGGAAAGGGTTCCCCCCTGCTAATCCGATGGGCATAGGTATTGAGCCTTACCCAAGGTTCCATTGACCATGGAAGGGGTTTCCCTCGGTCGGAATCCCTGATGAGGGAACTAATCCCTGCCATGGATTCAAGAGTCCTTGTGAGGAGGAGACTCCTGTGTTTTCCCCCTGTGTAGGAATAGTACCATGCACAAGATTTTGTGGTCCAAAACCAGGGTTTCCCTTGATTGAGACGATAACTGATGAAAATGCGTTGTTTCCAAATGTGCCAAACAAAGAGAACGAAATTGAATCCACCGACATGGTGTAGGAAGAAGGTCCTTGACTACCTGCTCCGAACAATTTGTATTACATGTTTGGCCAGACAAGCTGTTGAGAAGCACCACCAAGCGAGGGTGACGAAGGAGGTATATGACCCCCATTGTAAGGGAAAGGGTTATAGGGGGATGAGGTGCCCCCCATGGACCCTTGCAGAGGAGCGTTTTAGCTCCCTTCCCCCAGACCCATGGTCTGTAGGGTGGAGTAGGTGAGGAACAAGTTCGTATCAAGCTGGTCATCTCGTATGAAAACGAAGGACCCATCACACTATGTATGAATGGTGCAGTGATCACCACCATCGACGGAATTGGAATGCTGCCTAAAGTAGAGGCAGTCGAGACCATAGTGGTCCGGGCTGGTGAAGGTGAGTTAGGATGCAGAACGCCCCTAGTAGTGGCATCCATAGAGGGAGTGTGAGGACTCCCTGATGAAGTAGCAACATTTTCTTCCATCGTTTCTTGCAGGACTATCTGACACTCATGATGTTTTACCCTTGGGGGGGCAAGTTGTATCAAAAGTGGTGCTGACAAGTCAGTGATCGGAGAATTATACGGACCGAGAGCTTCCACTCCAAGGTTAGACATATTCGATTCCTTTGGATACGAGTGTTCTCCTCTGAGAGTTGGCTTGGGTACAGTTTCCTGTGGCTCGGTCACCTTAAATGACCCTTGATGGTCAAGTATTCACCGTAATGGTGGCGGTGGTGGCTCCAAATTAACCGCCGGTAGGCCCAGAAGACTTCGTGACTGACGGGGCTCTTGATATTCCACTGTGTGAGAATATCAACAACATAGTAAGGATTTTCTTAACATTGAATACCAAGTGCACACTAGAAAATTTCCTATGAGATAAAGGAAGAAAACTACTAAATAGTTGGAAGAAAAGTTACACCAGCCAACACCAGAGCAACTTACCGGTGCAAGTGAAACTCGAACACAGAAGCACCCTCTAGGTATACTCTACAAAGAATGGCCTGAAATCTGCCCTAGGTACCACAATATACCCCCACAGTCACCTGTGTAAGTCCCTAAAATAAAGGTAATGATGTTTCCAACTCGCGTATAGTCACCAGGTGGGTACAGTCGATAGTCAGGTGGACCACAATGAGCAGGGTAACTAAGCCCAAAACCTACTGAGGGTATCAGAAGCAAGTGGTCCGGAAGACAACTAAGGACCTCAAATGGATTTGAGATCCACAAAGCTCCGTGTCAAATGAAACCAACAGTATCCCATGACAAGTCCTCAATATGCATTCCCCACTACGCTTGGTTCGGTTTTGGAGGGGTTATCTTCGCTACCTTTCCGCACGCGACCTCGTGTTTATCCCTTGTGTTAGAGGGGGGTCCCAGATAACTTTCATGTTTACTGGACTTTTTAGACTCCCTAACACTGACTCCAATGTTTTTCTGTAAGCCTTGAAGAGTTTCCTCTCCAACCTAATTCAAGGCTCTAGCCTAGACTAATTGATTGACCCTACAAACATAAAGTCTAGTTGATTTTAAATTAGTGTTAATTTTATATGGCTTGTTTTAATTCAAGGAAATGACAATGAAACTAGTGGTGTGTTTTGAGAGACGAATAAGGAGAAGCAAACGAAACTGAAAGCAAAATTACTTTTTTTTTTTGACAAATAAAGATTTGTAACTAACTCTTTAACCAACTTTTCATAACTAATTTTTCTAAGATCTTTTAAAAGAAAACCTAAAACAAGATTTTTCTTGACTACGAGTTACTTATGTTCTAAGCAATCAATAAATAACTTAAAGAAAATAACTATTTCTCTTAACAAGAAAAATAATCAACCCAACTACTTAACCAAAAAAAGAAATGAAAAATTTTTCTATTCTTTTTTTTTTATGCCTCAAACAAGAAACTTGAAAATGAATTCTTTTTCTTTTTCTTTAAAGTAAGAAAACGGGGAAAAAGTGAATACAAGACAAGACCAAAAACTGACTTCTGGCCCATTGCGGATCGCAGGGAGTCATTGATGATACCAAACATGCTGATCAGAAAAGACTCACGGACTCGTCTAAAACTCTTTTCAAGGAAAACACAAGAAATCTTTAAAAGATAAGAAAAATGATGTCAAACCTAGGCTAAAGACTGTAACCATAGAGACTGGTACTAAATGAAGAAACCCCTAAGAATTCAAACTTCAATCAGGGAAGAGGTTGATTGCCCCTTCTTAAGGGAAAACGTTTCTTGACACAGGCACGCTACTGGTGCTTAAGAAACATGCGTATGTACACAGGCTGTCTAAAGGTAGGGCGCGTATGTACACGTGCAAACCCACTGCAGGCAGCGTACACCTCTATAAATTCTCTAAAAAAGAAAACTAACAGGTAGATTGACAAGGTAGGGAGTATTGGTTTGGCACCAACAGGTGACCATAATCCCTTAAAGACTCAGTAACTTACAGAAAACTAAAAAAAAAAGGTAATCAAACCAATTAAAAACCCATAACCCCCCCTAAAACCCTAGAGGTTTCCCCAGTATGGTCGACAGTTTTGCTATATTGGGAAAACCCCCCTATGGCCTACACTAGGGTTCAACATCTAGGAATATATAACCGTCTAAAAGTCTCCTACTTTTTATGACTACCCCAAATATACCCCACATTCATGCATGAAATACAAAGTGAAAAGATCCGATAACTTTACCTTTAACTCTACGTATGGTGTCGATCCTTTCGCGTTCGATTGCTCCGTTGACTACAAGACTCCTCCCAAGGTTGGCCTGCATTCACAAATAGATAAACAGGGAACTAAAAACATGCATCTCATATATGAATCATGGGTTAGATGTCAGTATAAAACATAAATCAAACATAGATATTTGACACATCATATTTTGGGACAGAAAAAGTATTCCTTTTATTGATATCACAATGTTTACTTACAATGAGATCGATGACTGCTCCGCGAACTTGGTCTAGGATCCTCTTCACCAATCTCCAACTTCACTTCCATGTATCTTTCTCCTCTCACACTTCTTCTAGGGAAATGGCATAGGCTTATGATGGAGGAAAAAGGGCTAGAATGGGAAATTATGATACAAATATCACAAGGTGGCTGCAAATATATGGGGCAAGGAGGGGATGTGAAACAAGCAGAGTTTCATTGTTCTTATGTTTATGTTTGGAATGAGACCCCAACACCTCCTTTTATATGACAAAAGGATGGTTATTTGGTTGGATGATGGGCTATAGGCGGTGGGACAGTTGGAAAACTACCCAATAGCCCGTAATCTCAACGAATTGCTTGCAACTTTTTAATTTTTGCAACTATTGTGGGTATACGCGGGTTGTAATGGTGCATCCAACATACGTACGTGAGTTGCAGTGGTGCAACAAGCGTGTGTACGCGGGAAATAGTGGTGTAGGGTGAGTACATCTTCAAAAATAGGGTTTTTAAGAAGAGTTGCTCAGTGATGGCTTGGAAAAAAATAACAAGTAAGAGGGCCAAATGTAGGGTATGCATGTATGGTGCAATTTAGGGTTAAAACAAGAATGTAGCCAAAATGAGTGACTACAAATCAACAATTCCAAAAACTGTTTTCCAAGAAAAGACCAAGTCTGAAATCCCCTTGAATTAGAAAGACCATGATTAAGTCTTTAGTCAAAAACTCAAGTGGGGGATAAAATAATTGATCCCAAGTAATTCTGTGAAAGAGATTCCAACAAGAAGATTCATGTTGTGCATAATGTCAAAACACTTCGAGACAGTCTAAAAAATATCCCTTGTTGTTACAGATAAGAAGAAACTTGAATCAAGTAAGATGCAAGACTAAAGTTAGAATCATATTTAAAATATTGACTCTTAGAGCATAAGATATGTGCAGCCAAAAGGAAAGAATTAAAACTAAGGGTGTTGAAAGGAAATTATTCAAAAAGAAAAAAATCAGTTAAGCTCACTATACGAAGTCTATACAGAAAATCATGTTGGCTAAAAGTTACCAAAGAAAACAATTAGTGGGAAAGTAAACATTGGGATAACTCCAAACCTATGATAAAATAATAATAATAGAAATTACAAGGAATTAGAGTGGGCTTAATTAGATATGAACATGATTTTAACACCCAAACTTCCATTTACTGTGTGTGGGACAACAAGATCAGAACTCAAAAGATGCTTAATCAAGCAACATTTTCCAATTAGAATTATGTTAACATAAATACATAACATTTTTGAATGCTCATTTTCATCCCAAGAGGAACTTAATAGTATCCTTTATTTAAAATATTCTACTTGTAAGATGAGAAAATGCTTGTAAAAATATTTGACATGGTGAACATGAATAGAATTAGTGATTTGAAAATTACTCCAACACATAGAAAGTTTTGAGAATGAGGTAAAACAATTTTTTCCCATATCAAAAATAAAATTTTACTCAAAAATCCATTGAAGGGAAAAAAATTAGCCTGCAATCCTTCTATTTATTTCCATCTCTGCTGAGAAATCTATTTACTGTTCAACCAACAATAATTAAAAAAAAGCAAACATAAAATTGATTAAAAAAACAAAAACAAACCAAAACTAAACTATGCAAAGAAAATACACTAGCATATTCTACCTTACTTGTAATGTCCCCGACCATCCATGCCGAGCCACGCTACGCCAGAGAATTCTTAGTGTTCTCTCTACGGAACATACTGTAACATTTCCCAGCATACAACTGAGCTATGCCACATAAATTTTCTAACTGCATGCAATTAAAACATATGCACACACAAAACTCTCGCGAAAGCATTATATATAAAACGTATAAATATAAATACATCTATAAATACACAGATTCACATTGAAATTACCGTAAACATACACATGCAACATATACAAGAGATACCCATAAATATACAGAGAGTCATAACCATGCATAAGATAAACACATAAAACTGAACACGTAAATAATAATGCAACATGTAATTTTATCACACAAATGGCACTTATCTTGGTAATAATGTCACCAACTGCATGCATACCTTCCATGAACCTCCTAGCCTTATACCACACTGTTCATCACTCTCAACAGTGAGTCACCCCCGAGATGGGACTAAAATTCACCCGGGTAAAAGGATTCATAACCAGGCTAAGGCTCACGGACAACAGGAAAGACTCTGTCACAGGTGCTCACTCAACTAACAACCTATAGTCCCTCATTCCCCACATGCATGTCCCACCCAGGAAGTGTTCCCCTTGTTTGCTCAACAGTCCTTTGGCTGCCCCACTTCCTTTCCGAGCTTCAACAACAGGCCAAACAGGAAGTCTCAAAGCACTGTAGTTGCAGTCCAACACCTTTAGGAAATCAATCCCCAACAATTCTCTCACCCAGAGAATTGCTCACGGGCCTGACAACCCACTTCTTCAGTCCAGCTCCCAAGCTAACCAGATACACCAACACAAAAAATGGCTATGGATACTGTAACATCCCGCTCTGGCGCACTTACCTAACTTATTCTTTGAGGACACTTGCTCGCAAGTGATCTGGATTTATATGATGATAAAACTTTTCTTTCATTATGATGCTTTGAGTTATATGACAGGATGTTTTTACTACCTTG
>ML784264.1:243430-271989 GCA_009831015.1 Picea engelmannii
TAGGTCCACTATATTATTAATAAGACCCACTATGGTAGTTAGATATAATAAATGGGTAATTAGATATAATAAATGTAAGAGGACTTCTTAGAAGGTTCTACTTCTAGAAGATTCCTCCTCTAGAATGTTCTTAGGTGATGGTATCACTCTATAAAGGGATTCAAGCAATGTAATGAGACATTAAGAGAAGTATTGTATTTGGAGCGGTAGCTCAATAGGAGGTTGCCCCCTCGAAGAGGCAAGTGAACAGGAGAGGATCCCTTCCATAATAGGATCCATTGTATGGTGTTTCCCTACCTCAAGGGTTTGGTAATAATATCGTGTGGTTTCTTCTATCTTTCTTTGTGGATCTATTGTGTATTCAGTATTTGTGGTGATTATATTGGTAGATCTATTAAGGTTCTTAACAAGTGGTATCAGAGCACTTTTCTTGGGAAAATATTTTTTATTTTTGTAGATTTTTTTTTAGAAGAAACCACACTTTATTATTATCAAACCCTTAGGGTAGGGCAACACCATACAATGGATCCTATTATGGAAGGGATCCTCTCCTATTCACTTGCCTCTTCGAGGGGGAAATCTTCTAGAAGTAGAACCTTCTAAGAAGTCCTCTTACATTTATTATATCTAATTACCCATTTATTATATCTAACTACCATAGTGGGTCTTATTAATAATATAGTGGACCTAGTCCACCTTACATTGAATGACCTCCACTATTATCACTATGGGCCCTCTGGGCCCCCCCACTACCTCTCTAGCTACCTTACAGTCTTGGAAAGCCTCCCTAGGCTCATACTTCAAGCAACCATCAACTTGATATAAACTAGTGGGATCAAATGATATACATGGACTAGCACCCACCATGGTATAAGGAATATCTTTAAGACAATGGTGGAAGTCACTAACATCAACAATCTCAAATAAAGGGCTACTTGACAAGAAGACTCTCTACTAATAAAAATTGAATATGCAATAGGAGAAGACATGGTCTGGTATACATCTGCTACATCATTTCCTTCATCCCATGAAAAAGGTTGATAAGGCATAAAATTACTAAGTTCACGAGAAGGGGCCTTATCCTCTCTATCTTCCATATGCACATTACCACCATCCAGTAATTCAAAAGGGGTCGGCCTTATATATTTTATTTGAATAGGATAATGGGTGGCTTCCTGCAAGATCAAACCATTAAAGAGATCAGGATACATAAACTAATTTTTGAAAATGTAATTCATTAGGGTTACTTACTTGATGAAATATGAATAGTCAAGTAATATGAAACATCATTGAGAGTCCAACAGATCTCTTGGAAGATGAATCCAAGGGTCACATAATTGTATTTATAGATGTACCATATTAATGAATAATAAAATCCATGCTTATCTCCATTTTTTGTATTCTAACAGTGTTATCTGCAAGCAACGTCATGAAACTTCGAGGTCATTCTCATTCCAACAATATACACTAGCCATCCATTCCATTCTCTACTCATTGGAATAATTATGCTCATTTCATTAGATGTATTGAGCATTATTTTTATGTCTTTGCATATTACTTAGCACTCATGCTTGAGCTATGCTGATTTTTTTCCATCCTTTGAGATTAAGAAGTAAGTCTTTCAATTTTTTTTCATGGTGGCCCCATAAGATAAATCTTTTAAGGAATTTAGCTTGCTAGAAATTTCATTTCAACTTTCTATTTTGAGCTTAAGAAATTTGATTACAACTTTATTGAATTTGCATATTTAACTCTCCCTTAAATTTGATTAAAAATCAATTTGTCGGATCTCTCTTTGACATTCATTTCTAGCTCATGCCCAAGCTTGACGACTTGCATTTTAAAGAATAATTGTAACTTGCAAGTAGTATTTTTGCAAGTTTAATTACAATGTAAACGGGTGCATTTTCAATAGAAGTCGACACCCTTCATTTTCTAAATTTGAATTGTAGAGTGTATTTGTTAAAGGGTGGACTTGCAAGAAACCCTTGAGGTCTAAGTCAGTGTCAAAATGGCTCGAATTGATGAACTGCTAGAGTTATTGGACACTCTAATACTCTATTTTGTGGAAAATACAGTCACAAATGACATAATAAATCACATTGATGTTCTAACATGTTTACAAGATTCGCAGGACAAAATCAAATTTCTCCATCTTGAATCACAACTCCAACAAGAAGAAATACAACAAAAGAATTATCATTTTGAACTAGTCCTTGTTCATAACAATTCTCTTTTTGAATTTGATAATGATTCCTATAAGAAATTGGCACATGATCAAATCAATGATGCCACTTTAGAAGCAAATTCAAATGAAGATGAAGTTTGTCACAAACAAGTTCTGTGTGCACTTTCCAAGACCATAATCATATCGTGGGAAAAAATCATCAACAAGAAGTAAAAAAAAGGTCTTGGATACAAAAGGAAGTCAACTTTCATATTTCGGGTTATACCAAACCAATCCAATTCCAGAGTGTTGGATTCCTTCAAGAAGGTTCATATTCACATGCTCTAGTTCAAGAGAGGATTCTAAAATGCCAACATTGTCATCGAGTTGGTCGCATGGAAGATCGATGTTTTGATCTTCATCCTTGCAAGCATTGTGGAAATCAAAATCATCCTTCATACATATATTCTAAATGCAATAAATCTGCAAGAATAAAGATCCACTATGGAGAGATCCATTCTCGGTGATGGTCATCAATAGTCAAGAATATATATCAATCATACCAAATAACTCATTCTCAAGTATTTGTGCATATTGCAATGAAAGGATTTGCATATTCTTTCCTTGTCCCCGACAGGGGGGAATAACATCATTGATTGGCAGTTAGGCTTCAAGTTTTTAAGTCCTATAAATCAAGTAATAAAAAGTGGGAGTTTTGGTTTGTGGTCATCCAAAACCACCAGATTGGTTTGTGGTTGTTGGGCCTTGGTTATGGAAATAAGAGAAGATCAAGGAAGAAAAGGCAGAATGTGAACTACATGGAAGACACAATGATTGTTACTGGGTCGAAGTGAGCAAAGAGCAGAAAAGGCGGAGCGAAGTAAAAGGGAGAAATCCATTGGATGAGGAGATCGAGGATGATAGATCAGCAAGGAAGAAGGATTGTGGACAACTCAACAAGAAGAAAAAGCCACCATTGGATGCTTTGGAGCACCGCGCAAGAAGGAAGTAAATACAGGTTGGCGAAGCCCTGGAAATGCGGGTCAAGTTGACCTAGGGTTTTAGACACCTAGGGTTTTGGTATCTAGGGTTTTGACACCTAGGTTTTGGCCTAAGGATGTCGGTGAGTGATTGTAATGTATAAATAGAGGTCAAGAGGACCTGGGATGGGTTGTTTTCGTTGTTGTTGTGTGATCGAGTGAGTAATGTTGTTTGAGAGAGAAGTGCTGAGTATGAGAGCCTTCTGTATTGTAATATCTTCAGTTGGGTGTGAAGATCAATTCCTCCAGCTGGGTGCACAGGAAGGGGAGAGATAGAGAGAAGAAGAAAGAAGATTTGCTAGCTAAGAGCGTAGATAAGAACTGTATGCTTCATCTTAATACATTATAAAGAACAGTTCTATGGAGGTAGCCCTAGAAAGAGGGTGAACCACGTATATCTTGTCTTGTGTGTGTGATTGATGCTATGTTATTTTGCCTTATACTATTATTGCATTACTGTGGTAGATATGATAGATGTGTGGAATATATCTAAGCTGATAAGTGATATATGCATGTTGTATTTTTCTAGTGTTGGATCCACTTGATAGTTCCCTTGGTTGTATACATCTTTGTCCTGCAACCCCCCCATAGTTGCTTCAGGTGAGACTGCATCTGCTTCGCAGGTGTAGCCGAAAGGGCTAGTAGTTAGGGCTTGTTGGTGCACTCTTGGAATTGAACCCTGGGTTTGCCCTAATGCCAACAAATGGTTTTTTTGTTGGGACAATAATCTTCTTGAGGGAATGTCAAGGTGGTTTCCATCAAAGACAAAAATTCAAAAGTGGATAGAGGATCAAGAAAAGGACTTCGCTGAAGCCCAGAACAAGAACCCTAATCTTAGTATAGAGGATTGGTTGGAGAGATATATATTTACTGATATACATGAGATTTTGTTTGGAGGAATCCATCAAGAGCTATATGAGTGGTTAGCCAGGTTAGTAGATACCCAATTTGAGATCAGATCTAGACCTCCTATAGTTTGGACGTCGACGTTGATCAATAAGGTCAAGAGAGTTGATAACGTTGTGTCAAGAGCAGTAGATCACTGGTTTGATAGAACCATTGGAGGGTACATCACTGAGTTTGTTGTTGACATAGTAGATTAATATAGCCAAGCCGAGAGATATTTCTTCAAGGGACCCAGAGGAAATTTTTTACATTTTCTGAAGTTGAAAATCAAGATGCTATTGCAAGATAAGAACATTTTGAATATACAGTAGATTGGTCAGATTTGAAAAAGCTAATGTTCAAAAATTTGGATAGCGACAACGACATAGAGGCTGGACATACACACAGTGGAAGAGCATTCAAAGAAGTTCATCTTGTGAACCTATTTATGCAGAACTACGGGGATGAGGGTTTCTATAGAGGAGAAGAGGTAGATCTGATGGATGAAGAGCATTTAGAACCTGTTAGGGAAGAGGAAAGAAAAGCTGAAGAACCTCATCAGGAGAAGACAAAAACTTTAGGAACTGCGCAGACTACCTACGTAAGTACTATTAATCCCCCTGTTGTCTCAGCAGCACTAAGAAATCAAAATAGTTAGAGTCCTCAGAGTACTATTACTAGCAGTTCAACATATACTCAAATAAGAAACCTAGGAAACCTATGAAGATCTATGGCAGATGAGATGAGACTCCCTATCTTTAGGGGAGATGGGTCTGAAGACCCTGATCAACATTGGTTCCTATGTGAAGCCGTATGGAATATTAAGAATGTCACCGATGAAGTTGTTAAAATAACCCAGTTTAGTACTACCCTACGAGATCGTGCACTGAGCAGCTACATGAAGCTTGTCCAAGGACTTACACAACCTAAGCCATTGAATGAGATCAAGAATGTGTTAACTACAGAGTTCAAGAAACCCAAGTCAGATTCACAATGCATTACATAGATGAAAGAGATCAAGAAGAAGGTAGCCGAATCTGTTTGGGAATTCAATCAAAGATTCAAGACCTTAACATGTCGATTGACTTTTCAGATCCCAGATGAGAAAAACAAAGAGTGGTTCATTGTTTCCCTTTACCACACATCATAGTTCCTCTGATGCAACATAAGATTGCTTCACAGGCTGAGGTGTTGGAGATCGCCATGAAGTTATAATAAACTCCTATGGGAGAATCTAGCTCAGGTATGAGTCAGATCTTGAGTCAGCTAACTAGTTTGTCTCTGCAAGTCAAAGATATGAAGAAAAACAAGGGAAAAGATAAAAGAGAAGACATCTAGTGTGTCATATGCAGATCAGAATGCCATGACAAGGAGCACTACCCCCTATTTCATGAATACTTGGCCTCTAGAGCTTTGAGCCCTTTAAAGCAAGTCACCTTACCTTGGTGCGAGGTATGCCGAAATAGACATCGCCTTGGTGAGTGTTATTACATGCAAAAGTATGTTCAGACACCCATAAATTTTTATTGCAAGTTCTGTAATTCCATGGGACATGATGATAGAGATTGTAGGGCTTATGACCTCATGCATGAAAGGTCATAAGACATATACAAAATTCAAGGCGAAGTATAGAAAGAAGGAAACACTACGCAGTTTAACTCCCCTAGGAGAGGAAACTTCAATCCTCGCAGTGGATTCAGAGGAGGAGGAGGAGGAGGAGGTATGGGTCGAGGTCGAGGAAAGGTAATCTGTTATAACTATGCACAACCAAGACACCTGGAAAGGGACTGTTAGAACCCTTGTACCACTTGCAGCTATTGAAACTCCTTCGAGCATGTTATCAAGGAATGTCCAACATTGTTGGCTAAGCTTCAGGAGAGACGATGACCTCAACAGAACCCACAAGTGCAACTGATATATGATGAACCTCGTGGAGAAGACCCCAGAGTCGCTATTATCACTAGAGGAGGCGCTGTTACAGGAGAAGACATATTGACCCAAGGAAAGATTACAAAAGACTCAGGAATCAGGAAATCTGCAGAGAAGACCCAAACTTTTGATGCAAAGAAAGAAAGACATAAATTTGAGGAGGCAATAAAAGAGTTCAAAGCAGGCCAAGGCTCTTCATCAAATAAATAACCAAAAGTAAGGGAATATGGAATGCCATAGACATTTGATCAGTTTTCTTCACCAAGAGAATGAAAAGAGGTAAGCAAGCTCATGGAATTTTTATATACTTTAATTAAGTTGATTCAGGATGAGAGCACTGTACAAGAACTACAAAATTTAATTAGATAGTATGAGATAGGAAAGATAGACCCCTTACTAAATAGGGAAGTACACCAAATCGCTAAAAATAGAAGGACAAATAAGGAATTAAACTTGAATGCTCATATAAGAGAATATGATATAGACTATGTGGTCATCGACTTAGGGTTGGAGTTCAATGTCATGACGAAGAAAACTTGGGCACTGATGGGAAAAATGAAGTTGATATGTTCCCCTATCAGGCTTAGGATGGCTAATCAACAAGTTGTCAACCCCTTTGGACGATTGGAGCATGTCCCTGCGGACATCGACGAAGTAAGAACGTTTGTAGATTTTGAGGTAATTAAGATAGTTGATGATAACTGTCCTTACCCTGTGCTGTTAGGAATTGATTGGGCTTTCAATAATTCCACTATGGTTGATTTAAAGAAAATACGTATGACTTTTGAAAGAGATGGCCTTAGGGTCATTGCACCTTTAGATCCATATGAAGGTCAGCGATACACAAAGCCCATGAGAGAAGAAGACCGTGCATATGAACTGGAAAACATATAAAAATTAACATCCAGACAACAAGATTGCATTAATCCTATGGCCGATGGAAACCTAAGCTGGCGAAGTGACATTGCATGTTCATCATACTCAGAAGAAGCACTGGAG
Organism: Picea engelmannii; assembly: GCA_009831015.1. Taxonomy (NCBI): domain Eukaryota; kingdom Viridiplantae; phylum Streptophyta; class Pinopsida; order Pinales; family Pinaceae; genus Picea; species Picea engelmannii. Next base: position 250,451 of record ML784264.1, read on the forward strand.
AACTAGAAAAATAAAATATATGAAGTATCTACAAGAAGATGTGCTAGATTAACCAGAGAATTTCACTGGATCGACACAACAATAAGTAACTTACCCACCTTTGATGGTCTGAATCCTTTAGAAACCTTCATGTCGGACTTTGAAGAAAGTGTACCAATGCAACAAATACTGTTGGCAATGGATGAGGCCTTGAAAGCCACATCAACAAGATGGTGTGGGACACACAAAAACAACATTACAGAATGGGTACAATGTCGTACCTTGATGACAACGTGGTTCTCAGCACAAGTAGAAGGATGCGAAGTTCAATACACAGGTCGTAGTTTCCCAAAGGACCATGTGTAAAGTTGTGAAGTATCCTGGAGCAACATTCCTCAAGAGAAATGGGTGCACAAATTTATTAACACACTTGACACGACACCTATCAACTGGTACCTTCAAGCATAATTGTGCCTCATCACTACAGATTGGGAAGGTATGACTCAGAATTTTGTAACCACCTTCTTATTTGAAAGTCAATATCCTTTAGTAGATCAAGCATTGTAGATTGTAAGACATAAATTATTCGAGGAGGAATATAACCCTTCTTTGGAAAAAGAAGAGGACGAATGGACTGCACCTCTCCAGAAACTACAAGGCTATTACAACATCAATGCTGATGAAGACGATGATCCAAGAAAGGTGAGCATCGCAAAAATAGAAGGCCAAAGAGATGTGGAAGGACCAGGAGTTGAGATACCATTCATTGGAAAACCAATCAAGATTAGGAAAGTAAATATTGGAACAGAGCAGACACTGAAGCTTACAAATGTTGGAGATTACTGGGATGTTGCTACTATTGACAAGATAACATAATTACTGCATGAATATCAGGACGTGTTTCCAACCAAGTTCATTGATATGAAGGGAATTAAAGGGCCTATGGGAGAGATGAGGATCCCTTTGAAACCATATGCATGACCAGTCAAATAGAGACCCTACATATTGAACCCTAAATATAAGGAGAAAGTGAATATTGATCTCGACGGAATGATGGAAGCTAGGATTATAGAACCTGTCGAAGAATCAGAACTGATTAGCCCTATGGTGGTACAGGACAAGAAGACAGGAGAGATAGAGATTTGTTTATATCTCAGGAAGTTGAATGATGCCTATTTTCATGACCCCTTCCCTATGCCATTCACTGACGAAGTGTTAGATAATGTGGGAGGCCAGGAAGTATATTCTTTTACAGATGGATTCTTTGGAGACCATCAGATCCAGATTGCCAAGGAAGATCGCCATAAGACCAAATTTGCAATAGAATGGGGGTCATATCAGTATACAGTGATGCCATTTGGATTGAATAATGCCCCAACCATCTTTTCCAGGGTGGTGGTCGAAGCATTCAAGGAGTTTCTGCATAAATTTCTAGAAGCATATTTTGATGATTGGACTGTTTTTAGTTTATTGAAAAATCATATTGAATGTCTAAGGATAATGTTGGACAAATGCAGGAAGTGTCAAATTTCCTTGAATCTGAAGAAATGCATCTTATTCTCACCATTTGGAGTGTTTTTAGGTCATATTGTATGCAATCAAGGATTGTTGGTCGATCCATCTAAAATTTCCATTATAGTTTATCTACCCCCTCCTACTTCAGTCAAACAACTTCACATTGCATTGGGACATACTGGATACTACAGGAAGTTCATTAAAGGATATGCCTAGATTACAAAACCAATGGAGAATCTTTTGAAGAAATACTATCAGTTTAGTTGGATAGAAGAGTGTCAATAGAGCTTCGACACACTAAAACAGAAAATGGTTACTGCGCCTATTCTGGTTTTTCCAGATTGGAGCAAGGAGTTTCATGTGCATGTCGATGCGTCTTCTATTGATTTAGGAGCAATGTTATCACAAACTGGGGAAGGATATATTGACCACACGTTATCCTTTTCCAGCAGGAAGCTATCAATTATTGAGATCAATTACACCACTACTGAGCGAGAGGGGTTATCCATGGTGTATGCATTGCAGAAATTTCCCCACTACTTGCTGGGAGGACACTTTAAAATGTTTACTAATCACACTGTGCTGAAATACCTAGTCAACAAGCCAGTGTTGGGGGGGAGAATATGTAGATGGCTTCTTCTATTTTAGGAATATGAATTTGAAATCATAGTAAATCCAGGAAGAATAAACAAAGGTCCTGACCACTTGTTGAGGTTGGAACATGGAGAAGAGCCCACTAGTTTGGAGGATACACTGTCGGATGCAGAATTGTTGGCCATTAGAAAGATCGGTGACCACTTCGAAGAAATTGTCCAGTTCTTGTCAACAGGAATGGCACCTAGAGAATATACAATTCCACAGAAGAAAGAACTAGTAGTGCGCGTTGTAGACTTTTCACTTATAGATGGTCAACTCTACAAGATGGGACCTGATGAGATATTATGGAGGAAGAAAGACAGATGATCCTCGCAGAAGCTCATGAAGGCATCGTAGGAGGAAAATACGTAGGGAAAGAAACCGCGCAGAAGGTGCTTAGAGTTGTCCTTTGGTAGCCTACCTTACATAGAGATGCTAAAGACTATTATAGAGCCTGTGATGTATGCCAAAGAGTTGGGAAACCATCCAGAAGAGATGAAATTCCATTAGCACCACAACTGACCCTACAAGCATTTGAGAAATGGGCCATCGACTTCATGGGACCTATAAACCCACCAGGAAAGTGCACAGGAGAAAGGTACATAATTACTGTGAAAGAGTACTTGACTAGATGCGTCGAAGCAAGAGCAGTTAAGGATTGTAGTGCAACTACAACTGCGTGCTTCATATTTGATGACATCATAACCAGGTTTGGATGCCCAAATATCCTTATGAGCGATCAAGGCATGCATTTCATAAATAAGACAATTGAATCCCTGACTAAGGAATTTGCAATCCACCGTCAGAAGAGCACACCTTACCATCCACAAGCAAATGGAACAGTAGAATCATTTAACAAGATTTTGGAGACAACGCTGATGAATATTTGCAGTGTGAATAGGGATGATTGGGATTTAAGAGTACCAACAATACTATGGTCCTATAGAACCACTTGCAAGAAGCTAACAATGCATACCCCTTTTAATTTGGTATATGGTCTCAAATTCGTTGTCCCAATGGAATACCTGGTACCAAGATTAAGAATTGATGACTTTACAGATATGGATGACACTGGTGCTTCTCAAGAGAGGCTTGCACAGTTGCTCGAACTCAAAGAAGACAGGTTTATTGTAGGATTCCACCAGCAGGTGAAAAAGGAAAGATAAAAGGCCTATCATGACAAGCACATCAAGAAGAAGGAATTCAAGCAAGATGATATAGTACTAGTATATGATAGTAAGTTCATAAAACATCCTGGGAATTTCAGAACGCATTGGCTTGGGCCACATGAGATCACCTATGTTACAGAAGGAGGAGCTGCACAGTTGAATACTTTGAGGGAAGGATTAGTGAATGGGAGCCGGTTGAAATTGTATTATGACAACCATCTGCCTCACAACTCTAAGTAAAAGCATAAGGAAAAGGGTCTAGGTACCAGGTGTAGTTGAAAATGGGTACCAACCACAGAAAAGACAGTCTGCACAGGGAAGGAGAGGAGGCATAGAGCAGAAATCAAAGGCTGCACTGCATATTCTGAAGTCGAAGTAAAACAGAAAGGTCGGATCTAAAGTTACTTGGGATGAGTCACAGGTGAGTGTTGGGGGCCTGTTGGGCCTTGGTTATGGAAATAAGCTAAGATCGAGGAAGAAAAGGCAGAACGTGAACTGCGTGGAAGACATAGTGAATGTTACTGGGTCAAAGTGAGCAAAGAGCAGAAAAGGCGGAGTGAAGTAAAAGGAAGCAAGCCATTGGATGAGGAGATCGTGGATGACAGATCAATAAGGAAGAAGGATCATGGACAATTCAACAAGAGGAAAAAGCCATCGTTGGATGCTTTGGAGCACTACATGAGAAGGAAGGAAAGACAGGTTGAAGAAGCCCTAGAAACGTGGGTCAAGTTGACCTAGGGTTTTAGACACCTAGGGTTTTGGTATCTAGGGTTTTGACACATAGGTTTCAGCCTAAGGATGTCAATGAGTGATTGTAATGTATAAATATAGGTCAAGAGGACCCGGGATGGGTTGTTGTCATTGTTGTTACTATTGTTGTTGTTTGATCGAGTGAGAAATATCATGTGAGAGAGAAGTGATGAGTAAGAGAGCCTTCGATATTGTAAGATATTCAGCTGGGTGTGAAGATCAAGTCATGTAGTTGGGTGCGCAGGAAGGGGAGAGATAGAGAGAAGAAGAAAGAAGATCTGCTAGCTAAGAGCACAAGCAAGAACTGTATGATTCATCTTAATACATTATGTTGTTCCTGAGTTTATAATTTAAGGCTGTAAAGTATACTATCAAGGCATCCAAAAAGATAGAGAGAGTTAAGAGGTAAAATATCAATTTGTGAAGGGTAAATCAAAGTTGATTCCTCAACTATCTTTGTCTAGCTTCCCATTGTTCTTGGATGCTGATATCTCTCTCGATAACTGCCCAAGAACGTTCTAACTCGACTCGAGTATTGGTTGTTTGTAGGATGGTATTAAATAAGTTCAAAGCAATGCTAGTTTGATTAGAAAAGTTGGGTTCTATGTTAGGTTGTCTTAAGGCGGGCATAGTCATGAGGGATAATGGTTGGAAGAAGGTCTAAAACTTTGTTCAATAAAGTGTGTTTCTTTCTTATTTTGATTATAAGAGAAATATTTCAAACATAGATTAATATTCAACACATCAGAGGCTATTTCCTGTTCCTGAGTTAGATTTTAAAGACATAATAGTGATGAGTGAAAAACACAAAACCATTTAACAAAAATGAGGCATCAATCATGGAAGAATCTCACTTTGCAACGAGGAAAGACGAAAGACAAGAGGACTCTAATGAAACACAAAACATTGAAACCTAAATAATCTACAGGTCTTGAACCTACTAACAGCAAGTACAGAGGAAAAAATGTAAATAATTAGATAACCCAATGACTTTGAACCAGTAGTAAATATTATGCTAAATTATAGTTAAAATTTCATCAAAGATACACATAAGAAAAAATGCTATGAGAAAAAACAAAGAGAACACATAGCTCAGGATTTACAAGATTTGGAATCTCCACTTTGCATTCTTATTAATCACTGCAAAAAATTTCTCTCATACAATGGCCACCAAAAAATCCCGTTCTTAGTCCTGAAAATTTACATTTATACAAAATTTCCAATCCTTGGCAGTTGGGGAATCTTTAATTTCTAGGAACTAACTATTTATCGTAAATAAGCTGAAAATTGTTTTACATGATTTTCTTTATCTTTCTTTTATTTTTATAGCTACACTTTTCAAACTGGTACTTTATTTCTATGTTGAAGACTCTCCTTCTTTTGCTCTGACACATTCGATGCATTTGTTGAGGAAAGGTGCAAACGTTTTGGGAGGCTCTGGAAACTCCATTGCTTCGAATAGATATACCTTTCTCTGTATCCTTGGGAAATGGTCTTCAACTCTTTTATATGCAAACTTTATTGACTGCAATTTTAAATTGGGATGAATCAACAACCTATTGATCAAGGCGACATCCATTTATTTTAGCTGTGAAATCTCCTTCTGGATCTCACTTAGATCTTCTTTAAACTTTAATTAGTGTCTCGCAATATTTATCTGCCCTAGAAGCCCTGCGCAATTGTCCCTTCCGATGTTTAATGACCTTTTGTATAAGAGATCGAAAACCTCTTTGCAGTCGTCTTTGATTTCTTTTATTATTCTTTTTTTTTTCCAGGATGAGGTTATCAAAAGAATTGCTTTCTTCATGGAAGTAATTCCGGATGATCTCTATCTTGGAAATCAACTTTTGTTGTTCAAATTCTAGCTCTGTATGCACTTCTAGTGATTGGGCCTGGAAAACTTTCAGATCTATGACTAGACCTTCTATTGATTTTAATTTTGTTTGTAATTGATTTATGATTTCTTCTTGCGTTTGACTTGTGTGCACTCTCTCTTCCATCTCGCTGAGGCTTGTTTTCAGGGATTGAATCTCTTGGTTATCCCCGGCTCTGGCTTGGTCCAGACCTTTATTTATACTTTCTTCAATCCTTTTTTCATTCTCCTTTAATTGGCCTTATAGTTGGGCTATCATTTGATCTTTCTGTTGTAACCTAGTTCTCAAGTTACCTACAGAGTATAAATTTGTTGTTTCCAAGGCTCCCATTGAGCCTGCTACTTCTGTAGTGAAATCCTCTTCTTCAAGATTTTGTCCATCTACGATGATCTTATGTTTCTTTATCATTGCATATCCTCTTGGATGCATTTCTTGTTTCAAGACAACCTTCCTCTTTTTACTGAAAAAATAATCGGATGAAGGAATCTCGTCTCTAGAAATAGGTTCAAGATCACTAACATACAGAACTTCCATCTGGGGGTTTCCGTAAGTAAACTACAAAGGGGTCAAAGAAGTAATAGGACTTCCTAGCTTTGTTGATGTCGTTCCTCCTACTTTTTTGGGAATGTCACCAGGGATTTTTGGGGATGTTTCAAACTCCTTTCCTTTCCCTGACTCTAAGTTCTCAGTCTGTGGAACTTCTGTTCTTTGTGAGGGAATTTCAGTCTCCTTCGGATTTTCCTTTGTATTTGCTTTATCCTATAGCTCTTATTCAAAACTTGGGGGAGGCTCTTCCTACTCTGGAGGGGGAGTTGTGGATTCACCTTGCAATACCTTCAGTAAACAGCTTCGCCTGTGACTTTGGAAAGTCATAAAACCGATCTGTAAGTCGGGTGATAATGCCCATACTCTGTTTAATACCTCCTCGTAGGTTTTGACCTCTTTGAACATATCATCGTAAGTGAAATTTTCATGTTCATAGGCTTTCATACCGCATTGTATCATTTGTTTGTTCACTAGTTGATAAGGGTCATGCTTTGTGCGCTCAATATTTACCAATTTGACCTCTTCAAGTGCTTCTTCTTCCACCTTAGAATGACCCAAGTTTTGTAATGAAAATTTTCCAATAGATACAGGGAAGATTGGCCAGGACTTCTTTTGATCCATCTTTAGCTCTATTCCGATACTGCCTTTCACTATTTGGTGAGCTACTTCCCTACACACCAGTCTGTCCGAGAGGAATTTTGGAAGTGCATGAGGAGGGATTGAGCACCCATAAACCTTGATATAGGAGAATCTTTCTTCAATGAACGATTCAGCTATTGCCTTGAGTTTTTCTGAGTCTGTCTCAGAAATGCGAGGGGGGTCACAACCATAAAACATTTTATGCATTGGTATTACTATGAAATGACAGATTTCGTAAAACAAATTTTTAACGTTTTCTTCCCATAGCTTAGAGTGATACTCGTGAATGGGTTCGTGGAAGGTTATGTTCCAACTCCAATTCATCAAGGGGAATTGAGTCATAAAACAAATTGCATCCATGATGTATGCCGACATGTAAAAGGCCACTGTTTGACCTTTGGATCTTGTAACTTTGTAATATGAAACCTCTTTGGCTAGGTTATCGGATACAATCTTGCTCCAATTAAAACTATATCCTTCTGATGCTTCCTCTAAAAAGGGCACCCATTATGCGGGGAAATGACATGGATTCTTTTTTCCGAAGAGTCTGCACAACATCATGGCTACATAAACCATGTACTCATTCAAAGAAACTGTGGCATAATTTCCATTGGTATCAGCCCTAAATTTTGATGGACATCTCCACCAGCCTTTGATTAAGTTAGGGTAGGTTTGGTCTGCCTCAGTACATTCCTTTCTCTTAAATTCAGCTATAAATTCGGCATTGTAAATGTATTTAGGATTGGGCGAGAGTTTTTACATTACTTGGATATGTTTCGGTGTGGATGAGCTGATAATGACCTCTTGATCGTTTAAAATTCTTCTCGTCGGAATATCAATCTTTTCTAAAGCCCAGTTGACCATGTCAGTGTACATCATGAGCCATGGGCATGCTGCAATCTTTTGAAGATCTGATTCTGCTATGTCCCGAAGGTGATTCTCGGAATCATTAGGGGAATTTTTGATTTCGTAGTCCAAAATTCCATAGATTTGTCTCCAGTATTTGATTGAGTCGATAGCATGTGGCATAGTGTCGGATATGACATCTCCCTCTGGGCTGCAAATCTCAGTTGTATCTTCACTCTTCTTAGGTGCCTTCTTCGGTGCCATAACTTTCGTGTTAGAACAAAAACCTATCATAGAAGAGAGGTGTATAAGCTTGTCTGAATGCGACTTAATCCTGATAGAAAGAACAAGAATAAGATTCAAAACCCAGACCTTTAATTTTTCTTTAACTCATTTTATGGTGAAAGCACCGACACATCTGACAAGAAATTAATACCTTTAATGTAGAGAATATTTCTGACATACGCATTTGTGTCACAAAAATCATTAGTTATCCGTTATTAATATGGACATATTTCGATGATTCTAAATTTAAAAATTGAAAGATCTCGTTCAACAGAATCCGAAATATGAAAATACCTAAAGAAGTTTAATTACCATTAATTATGATTTTAAAACAAAGTTAGTTCAGCTTAAACAGTGGTTATGAGTCGAGACTTTGTGTTTCGGGGTTTCAAATATCTTGCTTCCACGAGGTATTAAACCCTGAATCTTGAAACCGTGATGAGATTAGTTTAGTCCTTAACCTTGGTATTAGTAATTTAATTAATCAAGATTAATAACTAACTTCCATTTTTTGGGAAATCGGGGATCGGGGTTTCGCGAATCGATATGCATTGAAAACACATTTCTCTGAGTAAACCTGAATCCCGAAAGGTTAAAAGGTTGTTAATCAACTCCTTTAAGGTTTAATTAATCACGATTAAAAATATTTTATAGAACATGCGTCGGGACTTTAAAACATTTTAGTTTTCTACCTTTTATTATTAAAAATAATGCCTATCAGGATTTTGGTACCAAGATTTTGGAACTGATAGCGAAGGTTATACCTTATGAAAAGTCGAATCCTAAAAATAAAAAATTTAGTTCTTTTTTTTTTCTTTAAAGTTAAAAGTTAAGGCGGCCCCATATTAGGAAAAAACAAAGTTTTAGGTTAGAGATAAAAACTTTAAACCTGTTTCAACATAGTCTCCAATTGGGGACCTCGTCTCCTTGTGGGATGAGGAGAACATGTAGACTTAGTGCCATTATTGGGTAAATGGGGTCAGTTATTCTAGTCTGTGAGACATAGTTGTAAAAACCCAACTAGGAAGATAAAGACTTCGACCTTAATTTCAGAAAACTTTTCAAGATTAAAACATTCGACAATCTCGAGATAGGCTCACATAGATTCCTCTTTCTAAAACCGACCTTGGACTTGTACAATATAATCGAAACAAGATTAGTCATTCTACCAGTTTTTATTTTATCGTATTCACATCAAGGTACTCTTATAGTGTAATCTGGAATCCCATAATCTTAAAGTGTAATCTGGCTGAAAGAAGAAAAATTACCAGAGCATCTTGCAATTCGTGTATAACAGCCTTGTCAGATATGTAGACATTGCTTCACTGCCAACGAGCCTGTTCAGTACCCCGGTGAAGTTATCATATTTTCCACATTGAATTTCCTTTCACCACTTCATTATTTTCTAGCATTTAAATGCCGAGATGAGGGCAATCATATAATGAATTTCCTTTCATCATCTCTTTAGATTAGATGGGGGAAATCAATAATGAATTTCCTTTCACCATCTGTCTATATATACTTTTGTTATGAAGTGGGGGAAATCAATCAGTATGTAACATACTCAGGAAAATATACTTTTACAGCAAAGGTCTGTCAACTTATTTAAATAGCTCTGGGTTAATCTTCATTTTGGCCCTCAGACACTTTGACTTTAGGGAGAATCTCGGGGAAAACTTATTAATATTTTTTAGGGACTTTCCTTGAGAGAAAACGATCAGTTTATTCCCTCTAGAATGACTAAAAAGGTTAGGATTATCCCAGACATACTTCCGATTCAACCAAGTTTAGGAAAAACATAGAATTTTACCTATCCTCGCTTTGAAAGTTAGTCTAAACGTTTCTGAAGTTAAGATGAGACCTTTCTTTCCTCCAGATACTAATGGGAAAATAATCAGAGTTGGTTGAAGTGTAAGCTCGATAGTGATCGAAGGGAAAAGGTAAGAGAACCTCAGAAACTTAGGATTGTCAACGACTATTTTTTAAAGTTATTATTATTATTATTATTTGACAGAATAAAACTTACCAAAAGCAATGTAACTATAAATAAAACATGAAAACAAACTGGTATGTACAATGAGAGTTCGGAAACATATTACTACATGTAGTGTTTAAGGTATCACCCATTTACAGGGGCGCTCATAATGTCTCCATCGAGATTTTCTAATGAAAAATTATTTTTTCCCCCTGAGGTCGAGACTCTATAAGGGCCAGACCAGATCAAATCAAACTTGCCTTGTTTTCCAGCGTCTTCTCTTCTCGCTTCCTATTTTAGTACCAGATCTCCAGGGAGGAAACCTCTATCCTTAGCTTTTTGATCGAATAAAGCCTTCATTTTATCCTGATATCTCTGCAACTTTTCGTTTACTTCGACTCTATTTTGTTGAACTTCGACCAGCGGGTTTGACCTCCTGGTAATGTCATTAGGTTCTTCATTTGAATCTTGCCAAAGCTTCACTACTGGTAGAGAAATATTGATTGGTAAAATAACATCAACGCCATATACCATCTGAAAAGGGGAAATCCCAATTGACCTTTTGCTACTTATCATGTTGGCCCATAGAGCGTATTTCAAATGGATATGCCACACTTGCTTGTTCTCAGTCAATATTTTTTTGATCATGGTTGTTAGACTATTATTGGATGACTCAACTAAACCATTACCCTGTGGATAATAAGTTGTGGAGTGTCCTAATATGATGTTAAATTTTTGGCAGAAGCTTATCATAGCCATTGATTTAAATGCTTGTGCATTATTGGTGACTATCTTTCGGGGACAACCGAATCTGGATAAAATAATTTCTTCCAGAAAATTGATTACTACTGAGTCAGTTGCACTTCTCGTGGGAATAGCTTCCACCCACTTAGTAAAGTAGTCTGTTACAGTTAGGATCCACTTTTGCTTAGCACTGGAATGTGGATGAATTTCTCTAATGAAATCAAGGCCCCATTGTTGAAAAGGAGATTCGGTTTTAACTGGAACAAGAGGTAAAGCTAGGACTTTCTGTTTACCTGTAAACAACTGACAGGGAGTACAAGTTCAAACTTTGGTGTTTACATCTATGAATAGTTTGGGCTAGTAATATCCAGCTCTTAAGATTTCATAAGTTGTAGCTCGCCAAGCGTGGTGTCCTTTGCACACTCCCTCATGGAACTCATTAATAATATTTTCGGTTTCGGTCTCGACTAAACAACTCAGCAAGAAACCCAAGGGATCTTTCCAATATAATTTTCCATCTATAATACAATATTTTATAGCATGTAGCTTCAGTGTCCTGGATTTAGATGGGGTTAGTTCACTGGGACATTGAAGAGTCAATAGGTAAGAAACAATATCATGGTACCAAACTGAAGTAGAAAACTTGTCTTGAATCTCAATTGTAGGTGTTTTGATATCGAGTTCATTAATCTCTAGAAAACCCTCGTCTTCTTGCAGCTGATTTATTCCGAGTGCCTGCAAGTTTGATTCGGCTAGCAATTTAGCCAAACCTTGGCCTTTAATGAGTTTTGTTGGTTTGAATTCCATATCAAACTCTTGAATATTAGCTAGCCATCTTCCTCTTCTGCCATCACTATCCGGCTGAACCAGTATATCTTTAACAAAGCTTGTAGGGACACAGGCTATGATCTTCGAGTGTAATACATACGTTCTGAAAGCCTTGAGAGCCTTCACCATTGCGTAAGCTTGTTTTTCTAGTATATTATATTTCAACTCAACATCTCTCATAATTTTACTGAAAAATGCAATAGGTTGTTCAAATCCTTCCTTGTCTTTTTGTAACAATACAGTTGTGATAGTGTGTTCGGAAGCGAAGGAAAAAATCAGAAACTCTTTTGTGTAATCAGGACTTGCCAAGACTGGTGCTTCGCTAATAACTTTATTGATTCCTTGAAAAGATTCTTTGGCTTCACTTTTCCACTTCGTCTCACTGTTCTTTTTTAACATATATGTGATCAGCTTCACAATTTCAGCGAAGTTAGGGATGAATCTTCTCAAGAAATTTATTTTTCCTAAAAAAGACTGAATTTCTTTTACATTTCTAGGGATGTTTATAGTATCTATTACTTCAATTATTTTGGGATCGATTTTGATTCCATGTTTAGACACTATATGACCTAAAAGCTTACCTTCTTGCATAGCGAAATGAGATTTTTTGGGATTAAGGGACAAACCAAATTTACGACATTTATCAAAAGTTCGCTTCAGGTGCACTAGATGTTCTGCATTGGATTTTGAAAAACCAGTCAGATCATCGAGATAGATAACAACAAAATTATCTCTCTCGCCCATGAAGGCAATTTCCATGGCTCGTTGGAAGGTTTCCCCTGCATTCATAAAGCCGAAATGCATTTTATCATACATGAAGGTACCCCAAGGGGTAGTGAAAGACATTTTTTCCTTATCATCTTCGTGTATTGCAATCTGATTGTAACCTGAAAAACCATCAATCATTGACATTCTGTTAGCTCCAACTACTTTCTCTAAAACATGGTCCATCTTAGCTAATGGGTAATTGTCCTTGAGTGACGATCGGTTCAGGTTCCTAAAATCAACACACAGTCTGATTTCGTCATTTTTCTTTCTTACTGGAACTAAATTAGCTACCCACTCAGAATATCTTAGTGGGATGATGATTTTGGCATCCAAGAGTTTTTTAACTTCTTTTTCTATCACTGGCAGTAGCATAGGGTTTATCTGTCTGAGTTTCTGCTTAAAAGGCTTGACACCAGGTTTCAAAGGAATTTTATGTTCGAATATAGAAGTATCATAAGTTCTCAGCTCATCATAAGACCAAGCAAAAACGTCTTTATATTTTCTAAGAAACTCAACATATTTACTTTTGGTTTCTGGGGACAGGTATTTGGATAATTTCACCAACCAAGGATTTTCTTTGGTACCTATGTCACAGTCCTCAACTTCCTCCGGCTGAGGTTGTAAAGTGGATCTTAAAGGAATGCCATCTGGATTAAATAACCTTTCTAAGGGAATCAGGCCCTTGGGGATCTAGTTATTTTTTAGAACAAGCATTCGGTGATTAGTGATTTTATCGTGGAATTCTTGGGGGTCCTCCCCTTCCTGCATGATCCAAATAGGATCATTTTGGTTTTCCTGGTTGGCATGCGTTTCAGAAAACTCGTCTATTGATTCTAAAAATTTGCGAAGTTGTTCATCATCCTCAAAAAATTGCTAATGTTGTATGTTATTCGGTATGGAAGGTCTGTGTCTCATTTGTATATGGTACTTCAGTTTAAAAGAAGTGGAGGGTGTGAATGTTGAGGTTGCTTTGGCTAACGCATCATCCTGTTGGTTTTTGGTTCTTGGAATGTAGTGAACCTTGACAGAGGAGAAGAAATTTTCGATCAGATCCCAGACACAATTCCTGTAAGACCTCAACCTAGGATGTTTGGCCTAGTACTGTCGGTTTACCTATTTTACAATTAGCTCGGCATCACCAAAGACTTCGAGGTTTTTTATTTTCATTCTCCTAGTGGCTTCTAACCCTAACACTAGGGTTTCATACTCGCATACATTATTAGTGTGGTCCACATTCCATTGTAGCCTATAGGAAAAGGGGATTACAAATTGTTTATCAGGAGCCACAAGGAGTGACCCAGCTCCAACTCCAAAGTAGGATGAGGCGTCGTAAAAAAATATCTTCCACACACCAGTGCTATAGACATCCTTTTTAATTTTTTCTTTTTCTTTTTTCTCTTCTGTACAACTTTCATCTATACCTACATCAATATCATCATCAATGGATAAAATACAATTACCTAAATCTTGATCAACAATATATACAGGGTAGTTATTCGGGTTGTTTGGATCACTTATTGTGAATACCAACCTAGTTTCTCTGTGTAGGCGAATGAACTGTCCTCCAAAAACTGGAATAGTAGCATATGTCATGTCAAGCTGGAGAGATCCTCCAATCTTGGTGCCCCAGGACCTAGATAATAGCACACCATATTTCAGAGGGATATCGACAACCACTATGACCATTAGAATGCTTTTTGCAGGTATTTGTGCTAGATTTACCACCAAGTCTTTAATCATGCCTATACATTTAACTTTTCTTGAATCGAATGAATATAAATCTCCATAAGGCGTAGGGATTTCGAGGCACAATTTATCCATAGGATTTAGGAATTACATTATGGGATGCTCTAGAATCTAGCATGCAGTTATGGAGTAGGTGGTCGAACAAGGTTAACGTGATATAGAAGGGAGCGACAGTGTCTTTGGCGCCTTCGAAATGTGGACCGAAAACTATGTTCGGCTTGTCATCTTCTAAGTTAATGACATCGGCTTGGCTTTCTTTTTCTGAAAAACTAATCATCTTGGAAATTTCTTTTTTGTATATGGGGTTTTTTTCCAATTTGACAAGAGGTATAGGAATCTTGATTTTGTTTATTTCATTTTCCAAACTAAAATTTCCCATGGCTTTGTCGCTCTCTATGTTTTGGGCCTCCATTCCTTTCTTTCCAGCTTTCTTTTGTGGTGTGAATTTGGTTTCACTCACAGGGACCTGTGTTTTCATGGCGAGTGTTCCTACTGACTTTGGCTTGACAGGTTGTGTGTCAGCAGTGTTGGTTTTTGCAGTCTTCTTCTCAGCAGTCTTTGGAGCCACTTCGTCAGTTTCTCCCCTCGGTAGGATCCTTTTCATTGGGGCGGTTGGAAGACTCTTGTTTCTAGGTCTTAAATTGTATTTCTGGTGCAGTTCGGCCATTATATCATTTGAAATACCCTAATAGATCAAATCTTCAGAAGTACTATCGTTTACATCGTCTTCCTCTCTATTTTATTTATTTAAGGATTTTTTATAATCTTGTCTCAATAAATAGGGTTGTAGACTATCGTCACCAAGATTGTTTATATCCTCGTCTAACTCTTCAAAATCTTCTAGGTCTTCCCCTCCAATGAAGTTTTCACTCTTGAAGGGGGTTGGGATATTTTGATCCTCATTCTTAATCTGTCTTTGTGGGGCTTGAGGATCAGGATTCCTTCTGAAATCCTTCCTATGAAAATGATCCTTTTTTTATTTATCAAGTTCCATTTTTGAGATATTATTTGACAACTCTTTAATTATCCTAGCAATATCGTCTATTTTATCTCCCGAGGATTTTCCCGATCCTAAGGATCCACCTTGTTCTTTGAATTTTCTATTTTATTTATTCCCGATTTCTACTTTGGCTTTTAGTTTTCTTGATGCCATCATGTTCGATTCAATTTCTAGGGCATCATCTTGCATCTTGGTGAGATCTACTGATCTCTTTTCTCTTAATAATAGAGCGAAATCAAGGTCAAAGGCTCCAATGAAAGTTACTTTCACTGCGGGTTGAGAAGGTTTGACCTCGATCGAGATTTTATTATACAACTTGTTAAACCTTTGAGTGAACTCAAGAACTGATTATGAGATTTTCTTTCTAAGAGCCCCAAATTCAGTTAGGTAATAGAGGTGGTCTTTCATTTCTCCCCATTGTCTGATAAAATCATTTTCAAGTTCTTCATAAGACCTTACAGATCCTACTGCCAGGGATCGAAACCAGGTCCTCACCTGTCCTTCGAAAGTCTGAATGAGGAGTCTAGAGTAGACATCTTCATGCTCGATTCCGAGGATGTCAACAAATTGGTCAAAGAAATTGATGTGTTCTTGTGCAGTTAAATCTCCTTCCCCTGTGAATTTGGGAAGAATTTTCATGTAATTTTTGGGAAGGTTGTGTAGGGGAACCAGGAGGACAAGAGGGGCATATCTAGCAGCCACCTTAGAAAATATTCTAGGGAGTGGTACTTGGATGCCTGCTACTCCTCTTGCGGCACCGCCTGCATCACCGCCTCTAGCTCTCGCGCCTCCGTGTGCAGCCATTGATGTATTTGAGGCTGAAATTCGGAGTGTATGAGGAGGAAGCTCACAGAAGTTTGGTAGATTTTGGGTTGTGCTTGAATGTGACATAAAGGTTGTGGGGAACTAATTATCAAGGCACAGAAAACTGGAGAAAGAAGGCCCAAGAAGAAAAGAACTTGTTTCTCCAGACTCATAAGACGAATATATCGGAGAATCAACCGGGGTTCAATCAGGATATACAGGGCATTCGTCGGAGTACTTGGTAGTAGGAGTGCGCACTTCGGGAAAAGAGAACATATCGATTGAAAGGGGGAGCAAGATGAATCTCTCAAGTATTCCCTTAATGTTAAACTGTGTAGAATTAGGTTGACAAATAGTATGTATGGGTGAAACGATTTGTCTAAGGGATCTTCGTGATTTTAAAATATTTTCTAGATCAGAAACTGGCGAGGTATGCTTGTCGTCCGGGTTCTTTCTAGTGTTCTTTCGGAGAAAATCCAATTGACTTATCGTGGAGTCACCAAGTGAAAGATGAAAGTAGCCTTAGAAGGTTTTTCGATCTTTTTTCACTATCAAAGAAAGAAAATGTCAATGTCGTTCTTCCCAGGGAAAAGATTCGTTCCTTCGTTCCCCGGCAACGGTGCCAAAAAGATGTTGTTCCTAAGTTTATACTTTAAGGCTCTAAAGTATACCATCAAGGCATCCAAAAATATAGAGAGAGTTAAGAGGTAAAATATCAATTTGTGAAGGGTAAATCAGACTTGATTCATCAACTGTCTCTGTCTAGCTTCCCATTGTTCTTGGATGTTGATATCTCTCTCGATAACTGCCCACGAACGTTCTAACTCAACCTGAGTATTTTCTGTTTGTAGGATGGTATTAAATAAGTTCAAAGCAATGCTAGTTTGATCAAAAAGGTTGGGTTCTATGGTAGGTTTTCTTAAGGTGGGCACAGTCATGAGGGATAATGGTTGGAAGAAGGTCTAAAACTTTGTTCAATAAAGTGTGTTGCTTTCTGATTTTGATTATAAGAGAAATATTTCAAACATAGATTAATATTCAACAGATCAGAGGTCGTTTCCAGTTCCCGAGTTAGATTTTAAAGACATGATAGTGATGAGTGAAAAACACAAAACCGTTTAACAAAAATGAGGCATCGATCATGGAAGAATCTCACTTTGCAATGAGGAAAGACAAAAGACAAGAGGACTCTAATGAAACACAAAACATTGCAACCTAAATAATCTACAGGTCTTGAACCTGCTGACAGCAAGTACAGAGGAAAAACTGTAAATAATTAGATAACCCAATGACTTTGAACCAATAGTAAATATTATGCTAAATTATAGTTAAAATTTCATCAAAGATACACATAAGAAAAAATGCTATGAGAAAAAACAAAGAGAACACATAGCTTAGGATTGACAAGATCTGGAATCTCCGCTTTGCATTCTTATTAATCATTTCAAAACGTTTCTCTCATACAATGGCCACCAAAAAATCCCATTCTTAGTCCTGAAAATTTACATTTATACAAAATTTCCAATCCTTGGCAGTTGGGGAATCTCTAATTTCTAGGAACTAACTATTTATCGTAAATAAGCTGAAAACTGTTTTACATGATTTTCTTTACCTTTCTTTTATTTTTATAGCTACACTTTTCAAACTGGTACTTTATTGCTATGTTGAAGACTCTCCTTCTTTTGCTTTGACACATTCGATGCATTTTTTGAGGAAAGGTGCAAATGTTTTAGGAGGCTCTGGAAACTCCTTTGCTTCGAATAGATATACCTTTCTCTCTATCTTTGGGAAATGATCTTCAACTCTTTTATCTGCAAACTTTATTGACTGCAATTTTAAATTGGGCTGAATCAACAACCTATTGATCAAGGCGACATCCATTTCATTTAGCTGTGAAATCTCCTTTTGGATCTCACTTAGATCTTCTTTAAACTTTAATTGGTGTCTCGCAATATTTATCTGCCCTAGAAGCCCTCCGCAATTGTCCCTTCCGATGTTTAATGACATTTTATCTAAGAGATCTAAAACCTCTTCGCAGTCATCTTTGATTTATTTGATTATTCTTTTGTTTTCCATTATGTTGGCTTCCCATACTTTGAGCATAATGTCACCTCTGAATTTCTCTGTGGATGATAATTTTGTAGTTTTAGATGTCTCTTCGTTCGGTGAACATATGATTTCCCTTTGAAGGGCAACCCTTGCTTCTTTAGCTTCTTTTTCCTTCAGGATGAGGTTATAAAAAGAATTGCTTGCTTCATGGAAGTAATTATTGATGATCTCTATCTTGGAAATCAACTTCTGTTATTCAACTTCTAGCTCTGTATGCACTTCCAGTGACTGGGCCTGGAAAAATTTCAGATCTATGACTAGACCTTCTATTGACTTTAGTTTTGTTTGTAACTGATTTATGATTTATTCTTGCGTTTGACTTGTATGCACTCTCTCTTCCATCTCGCTGAGGCTTGTTTTCAGGGATTGAATCTCTTGCTTATCCCTGGCTCTGGCTTGGTCTAGACCTTTATTCATAACTTCTTCAATCCTTTTTTCATTCTCCTTTAATTGGCCTTGTAGCTGGGCTATCATTTGATCGTTTTGTTGTAACCTAGTTCTCAAGTTAATACAAAGTATAAATTTGTTGTTGCCAAGGCTCCCATTGAGCCTGCTAGTTATGTAGCGAAATCCTCTTCTTCAAGATTTTGTCCATCTACGATGATCTTATGTTTCTTTATCATTGCATCTCCTCTTGGATTCATTTACTGTTTCAATACAACCTTCCTCTTTTTACTGAAAAAATAATCGGATGAAGGAATCTCGTCTCTAGAAATAGGATCAAGATCACTAACACATAGAACTTCCATCTGGGGGTTTCCGTAAGTAAATTAAAAAGGGGTCAAAGAAGTAACAGGGCTTCCCATCTCTATTGATGTTGTTCCTCCTACTTTTTTGGGAATGTCACCAAGGATTTTTGGGGATGTTTCAAACTCCTTTCCTTTCCCTGACTCTGAGTTCTCGGTCTGTGGAACTTCTGTTCTTTGTGAAGGCATTTCAGTCTCCTTCGGATTTTCCTTTGTATTTGCTTTATCCTGTAGCTCTGATTCAAAACTTGGGGGAGGCTCTTCCTGCTCTAGAGGGGGAATCGTGGATTCACCTTGCAATACCTTCGATAAACAGCTTCGCCTGTGACTTTGGAAAGTCATAAAACCGGTCTGTAAGTCGGGTGATAATGCCCGTACTCTATTTAATACCTCCTCGTAGGTTTTGACCTCTTTGAACATATCATCGTAAGAATAATTTTCATGTTCATAGGCTTTCATACCACATTGTATCATGTGTTTGATCACTAGTTGATAAGGGTCATGCTTTTTGTGCTCAATATTTACCAAATTGACCTCTTCAAGTGATTCTACTTCCACCTTGGAATGACCCAAGTTTTGTAATGAAAATTTCCCGATATATACAGGGAAGATTGGCCAGGACTTCTTTTGAGCCATCTTTAGCTCTATTCTGATACCGCCTTTCACTATTTGGTGAGCTACTTCCCTACACACCAGTCTGTCCAGGAGGAATTTTGGAAGTGCATGAGGAGGGATTGAGCACCCATTAACCCTAATATAGGAGAAGATTTCTTCAATGAACCATTCAACTATTGCCTTGAGGTTTTATGAGACTATCTCAGAAATGAGAGGGGGGTCACAACCATAAAACATTTTATGCATTGGTATTACTACGAAATGACAGATTTTGCAAAACGATTTTTTAGCGTTTTCTTCCCATAGCTTAGAGTGATACTCGTGAATGGGTTCGGGGCAGGTTATGTTCCAACTCCAATTCATCAAGAGGAATGGAGTCATAAAAAAAATTGCGTCCATGATGTATGGCGACATGTAAAAGGCCACTGGTTGACCTTTGGATCTTGCAGCTTTGTAATTTGAAACCTCTTTGGCTAGGTTATCGGATAAAATTTTTCTCTAGTTAAAACTATATCCGTCTGATGCTTCCTCTAAAAAGGGCACCCATTCTGCGGGGAAATGACAAAGATTCTTTTTTCCGAAGAGTCTGCACAGCATCGTGGCCACATAAACCATGTACTCATTCAAAGAAGCTGTGGCATAATTTCCATTGGTATCGGCCCTAAATTTTGATGGACATCTCCACCAACCTTTGATTAAGTCAGGGTAGGTTTGGTCTGCCTCAATACATTCATTTCTCTGAAATTCAGCTATAAATTCGGCATTGTAAATGTATTTAGGAATGGGCGAGAGTTTTTACATTACTTGGATATGTTTCGGTCTGAATGAGCCGATAATGACCACTTGATCATTTAAAATTATTCTCGTCGGAATATCAATCTTTTCTAAAGCCCAACTGACCATGTCGTTGTACGTCATGAGCCGTGGGCATGTTGCAATCTTGTGAAGCTCTGATTCTGCTATGTCCCGAAGGTGATTCTCATAATCATTAGGGGAATTTTTTATTTCGTAGTCCATAATTTCATAGATTTGTCTCCAGGATTTGATCGAGTTGATAGCATGTGGCGTAGTGTCGGATATGACATCTCCCTCTGGGTTGCAAATCTTAGTTGTATCTTCACTCTTCTTAGATGCCTTTTTCGGTGCAATAACTTTCATGTTAGAATGAAAACCTGTCACAGAAGAGAGGTGTATAATCTTGTCTGAATGCAACTTACTCCTGATAGAAAGAACAAGAATAAAATTCAAAACCCAGACCTTTAATTTTCCTTTAACTCATTTTATGGTGAAATCACTGACACAGCTGACAAGAAATTAATACCTTTAATGCAAAGAATATTTCTGAGATACACATTTGTGTCACAAAAATCATCAGTTATCTATTATTAATATGTCTGTATTTCGGCGATTCTAAATTTAAAAATTGAAAGATCTCGTTTAACGGAATCCAAAATATGAAAATACCTAAAGAAGTTTAATTACCATTAATTGTGATTTTAAAACAAATTTAGTTCAACTTAAACATTGGTTATGAGTCGAGACTTCGTGTTTCGGGGATCTTGCTTCCACGAGGTATTAAACCCCGAATCCCGAAACCGCGATGAGATTAGTTTAGGCCTTAACCTTGGTATTAGTAATTTAATTAATCAAGATTAATAACTCACTTCCATTTTTTCGAGAAATCGGGGATCGGGGTTTCGTGAATCGATATGCATTGAAAATGTATTGCTCCGAGTAAAACCGAATCCTGAAAGGTTAAAAGGTTGTTAATCAACTCCTTTAAGGTTTAATTAATCACGATTAAAAATACTTTATAGAATGTGCGTCGGGACTTTAAAACATTTTAGTTTTTTGTCTTTTATTATTAAAAATAATGTCTGTCAGGATTTCAGTACCGGGCTTTTGGAACTGATAGCGAGGGTTATACCTTATGAAAAGCCGAATCCCGAAAAAGAAAAATTTTAG
>ML784264.1:285071-309940 GCA_009831015.1 Picea engelmannii
TTCTTTTCATGGGATAAATACCATCAAACTTTACACAAACTATATCTACATCTTCTTCTTCACTTGTAGAGAAAAATTCATCATCATCATCATTGCATTCAAGGGCTTTAGAGTGTTCTTTACCTTCATTTGAAATATTTTCACTTGCCTCTTTGAGGGGGAAACCTCTAGCAGAGCATAGCTCTATTACAATAATTCTCAAGCCAAGCTTTATCATGCCTCCTACTCTTATTTATACTACTTATATCTTCTAAAGAATGTTCTAGAGGAAGACCTTTCTAGAAGCGAAAGCTTCTATTAAGTATTCTTACATTGACTTCTTCACATTCATTAAATAGGCCTTACTAACTAATGTCGACCTTTATTACATGGAAAATATATTTATTCCTTATAAACTAATGTCCACCTTTATTACATGGAAAATATATTATTCTATCTATGTGAGGGGTTAGGTCCCTAACATGAGGATAAGTTTCATCTTTTATGTGGAGGATAAGTTCTATCTTCTTACATGGAAGAATTTTTGCATGGAGTAAATGAAAAGTGAAAAAGGTGAAAATATTGGTAGCTTACCAATTTATTTGTAGTGAAATAAATCTACACAATAGCCAAACTTTTTTTTAATTTAAACCATATATAAGGGTACAACTTAAGTGGAAAAATATATGCGTATCTAGTAGAGAAGAAAAAGTGAACGGATAGTAAGTGCAATTATAATTATAAAATTATCAAGGGGTTATAAAATGATGCAAGTCAAGGTAGGATAATATTTGTGGTGGTAAGTTCACCAAGTTGAAATGGAAAAGAAGGTTCAATTCACTTTTGGTTATGTTTTGGAACCAGTCAATATTTTCATGCGTATGTTAGGGAAGATCCAAAATGATACCGTAAGAATTGCTATTGACCTCGTTGGCCATTGGAATTATATTGATATTAAATTGGAAAATATATTACAACTTGTGGAAGAGGAAGTTAAAAGAGATATTACACAAGAGTATGATGAAGAGATTACTTAAAAGAGCTCTTATACAAGAGTACTCAAAATGCAATTTTTGTATCTTACAAACCAAGGAAGTTGATGTAGTCCCAGGAAACTCTTGGTTGAAATCTACTGGTACTTTTACCATGAATGTTGACAAAAAGTACATAGTATTCAAGAACCTTACCAATAAAATAATGTCATGATACATTAATTCAAAGCACCTTGGTTTATGATGCAGGAGCATCACCAACTCATCAAGCGAGCCAGCATGAAGCGGAATACAGATGGATAAGCCAGCGCAAATTTTGAAATTGCCTTGGAAACTGTTGCGCAAATCTTAAATGAGTCATTTAAGATATGGCGCACTTGTATATTGTAATGGACCTTGAGCGGATAGCTCTCGTCCTTAGGTAGATGAGGCATTTAATATAGTTAATGTAAAGTAGATAGAATACTTAATTCTAGATTTGATAGCATAGAGGTCAAGAGGGAAAACAGATATAGACACCCTCATTGTATTATTGTAACCTTAACGGGAGCAGGGAGAGGAGCAAGCAGAGAACTGTATGAAGAAAACCCATGTACAGATATTGAATTAATAGAAGAAAGCTTTGATTCAAATCCATGGTTTTGTGTTGTTTCTCTGTGTATTGATGTTATGCTCATGAATGTTTGCTTCCTGTCATACATTTTCTTTTATATGCTATGTATGAAATTCATGGTTGAATTGCAGTTTGAGGGAACAAGGAATTAGTTTCAATTGTTTCTCTATCTTGAACCAAATAATTCCTGCAAGGAGTGCAGTTGAATCGTCCGCAAGGAGTGCGTCGACGGAAGGTTTTCAGATAGATATAACTTTTGTTCTAAGTTCCCAGAAGTGCAGTTGAGCACAAGTGTCGTGCAAGGAGTGCGCAGGCCAAGCTAAGACTCAGAGTTGCGATTCTGAGCAAAGCTTTGAAAGACTGTTGCTGCAGGAGTGCGCAGAGTCGAGTGCCTTCAACACTTAGACGTTGTTGAAGATTTGTCGCAAGGAGTGCGTGCAAGAAGTTCTCAAAATGACTTGAGAAGTCGAGGACAAGATCAGGAGAAGTAGGCCTTCAAATTCGTTGAAGGATTGAACAAAGAGGTTGTGCATTTATGTGTTCGAGTAAGTGTTGAAAACTCGCGTGCAGGTGAACAAGTCTTGTGGAGGAATCACTTGTTCCAGTCCGCAGGTATCGACAGAGGGAGACCGGACGGCCGAAATCCTCTGGGATATTTCACGAGGTTCCGAGGGACGTCGGATCTCGTGGAGGAGCAGGGAAGTTATAGGCACAGTGCGAAAATGTTCTAAGCTCAGGAACGGGCAGAGCGTTGATCCAAGCCAGCCAGGGCCGTTGGATTGTTCACAAGATCGCTTATCGGGATCTTGTGAGAAAAATGTCAGAGATTTGACAACGGGAATCGCGAGGCGTGATATTCCGACGGTTGCGTAGACATTGTGGGCCACAGGGAGTCGGAGAAGTGGAAGACAGGTGGCAGAGATCGGGAGATCTCATGAACTCGGGAGTTCTCAAGGAAAGAACCCAAGTATTGGGTACTCCAAGTCACGAGGACGCGAGGTTGTGAGTAGCAAAAACGCGATAGGATCGTATTGGCGTTTCTGCGCATCAGATATCAAAAGTTGGAAAACCGAGGGCTTGGTACCGCGAATAGAGAAGCCGCGATAGAGTGAAGTCCCGATAGACGAAAGAGAAAGTCAGCGTTGACTAAGGCATCAGGTCTCGGGGATCCGAGGGTGTAGTGCTCGACTATTGGACTCGCGAAGTTGCGAGTTTCGATCCTCTGAAAGTAAAGAAGAGAGAGCCGCGGCGAAGAGAATCTGTGGGTGAGAAAGATTCCCGATAGGGAATCGAAAGAACCTTTGAGTTCTTCGGGCAGAGGAGAAAGAAGGCCCTGAGAAAAGAGCGGTCGTTCTCTGAGGAGTGCGGTTGGCATCAAGTGGTATCAGAGCGGGAAGTTCTTTTCTTTTTGTAGCAAGGAAGAAGAAGGAATTCACCATGCCGCCCAGAAGAGAAAGACAATCACCTGACCTAGAATATAGGGAGGTGCAAAGAAGAGGCAGGCCGATAGGAAATCCAGAAATGGAGAGACAGATGAGAGATCTCTGAGCAAGACTCGAAGAGATGGAGACAGCTCAAAGATGCACAGCTAGTGCAGGGGATCTGAGCGATTCTGAGAGCGAGATTGAGGCTGAACGGGACGAGGAAGTTGCAGCCAAAGATGCATCAACTGAGCGGTTGATCAAAGCCATTGCCAGAATGGGTGCAAAGGCGAAGAGAATGAAGAGGTTAAAAAGGCAGGTCCAGGAGCTATTGGACAAAGGATTGGTCAGGGAGAGTTTGAGTCCATGTGTTGTTCCAACAGTGCTCAGTCCAAAGAAGGATGGAGGTTGGAGAATGTGCACCGATTCAAGAGCGATCAACAAAATAACCATCAGGTACAGGTTTCCATTGCCAAGGATGGATGATCTGATGGATTTCCTGAGTGGGGCAAAATATTTTTCAAAGATTGATTTGAAAAGCGAATATCACCAGATTCGCATGAGAGAAGGCGATGAGTGGAAAACAGCATTCAAGACAAACGAAGGTTTGTACGAATGGCTAGTCATGCCATTTGGTTTGACAAATGCACCAAGTACTTTTATGAGATTGATGAATGAAGTCCTGAGGGAATTCATCAGAAAATTCGTCATTGTTTATTTGGACGAAATACTGATTTACAGTAAATCAGAGGCTGAACACTTGAAGCATTTGGCCATCGTGATGAGGAAGCTACAGCAGGAGAAGTTGTTGATTAACATGAGAAAATCTTCATTTATGAAGATAGAGCTCATCTATCTGGGATTTGTCATATTGGCGAATGAGTTGAAGATGGATTCGGATAAGGTGGAAGTGATTAAGAATTGGCCATCACCGAGAAATATTTTCGAGGTGAAGAGTTTTCATGGATTAGCCAGTTTCTACCGAAAATTCATCGGGAATTTCAGTGGAATTAGTGCAGCAATGATGGATACAGTGAAGAAGCAGCATAATTCTTTTCATTGGACAGCAGAGGCTTGAGAAAAGCTTCAATCTGTTGAAGCGGAAGATCACAGAACAACCGGTTTTGGTGTTACCGTATTTTCAGAAAACATTTCAGGTGAAATGTGATGCAAGTGGGTTTGCCATAGGAGCGGTCTTGAGTCAGGAAGACAGACCAGTTGCATATTTCAGCGAGAAGCTGGATGAGGCAAAACTGAAGTACTCCACGTATGATAAGGAATTTTATGCTATCATACAAGTGCTGAAGAAGTGGAGGCATTACTTGATCCCGAAGGAATTTGTGTTATACAGTGATAATCATGCATTGCAGTTTGTGACTCGACAGGAGAAGTTGAATCAGAAGCATGTGAAATGGGTAGAGTATATGCAGAATTTCACATTTATGATAAAGCATATTTCAGGTACTGCTAACAAAGTGGTTGATGCTTTGAGCAGGAAGTGTTTGTTACTACAGGAGTTCCGAGCCAAAACATTGGGTTTTGAAAATCTCAAGGACATGTACGCAGAAGATGCAGATTTTGGAGAAGCGTATGAAGTAGCTGAGAATCCAGTTCTCAGAGACAGAAGCTCGTGGATAGATTATATGATCCAGGAGGGATTGTTGTTCAGAGGCAATCAACTGTGTATTCCAAAATGCTCCATGAGGGAGAACCTGTTAAAGGAGAAGCACAGTGGTGGATTGGCAAGACATTTTGGCCATGATAAAACATTCGCGAAGCTGAGCGAATCATATTTTTGGCCAGGCATGCGAGCAGATGTCAAGAGATTTGTTGACAGGTGCAGAATTTGCTAGAATTCGAAGGGGAGAAAGCAGAATGCAGGTCTTTATCAGCCATTTCCCATACCAGAAAGGCCATGGGAGGCAATAAGCATGGATTTTGTATTGGGGTTGTCGAGGATGCAGAGGGGTGTTGATTCCATCTTTGTAGTGGTGGACAGGTTTTCAAATATGGCACATTTTATCCCATGCCAGAAGACTAGTGATGCGACTCACATCGCAAATCTATTTTTCAAGGAGTTCATTCGACTTCATGGATTGCCGAAAAGCATAGTTTCGGACAGGGACACTAAGTTCATCGAACATTTTTGGAGAACCTTATGGAAGAAGCTGGGAACTAATCTGATATTTAGTTCTGCTTATCATCCTCAGACGGATGGACAGACGGAAGTGGTCAACAGGAGTCTGGGAGATTTGCTGAGGAGCTTGGTGATAGAGCACCAAAGCAGCTGGGATAGCATATTACCCCAGGCAGAATTCGCATACAACGATTCAGTGAATCGGAGCACAGGGAAGAGTCCATTTCAGGTTGCATATGGGATGCAGCTGAGGGGAGTTTCTGAATTAAGGGATTCAGAACAGACTGCTACTAGAAGCGCTAGTGAAGAAGAGTTTGTTGAGGCAATGAAGGAACTTCGCAGCAGGGTGAAGCAGCGACTGATAAACTCAAATCAGGAGTATAAGCGCAGAGAAAATCAGCATCGGAGACAACTTCAGTTTGAAGTTGGCGATCTGGTTCTGGCACACTTAAGGAAGGAAAGGTTCCCAAGGGGAACATACAACAAGCTCAAAATGAAGAAAATTGGGCCATGCAGAGTCCTGAAGAAATTCGGAGAGAATGCTTATGAGATCGAGTTGCCATATGGCATCAGGATATCTCCGATATTCAATGTCGCGGATTTATATCCATACAGGGCTGGAGAAGTAGAGACTGGAGTTGAGGAGCCAGTGATCTAATGGGTGAAACAATTACCAGTTGCAGAGAAGCCGCAGATGGAATGCATACTGGACAAGAGAGTGGGTAAGAAGACCAGGCGGAAGCAGTATTTTGAGTATCTGGTCAAGTGGAAGAACCACCCAGTGGAAGATGCCAATTGGGAGAGCGAAGCAGTGATACAAAAGCATGGACAGACCATGCAGGAGCTCATGGATAGGAGCCCATGAAAGTTTTCAAGCTGAGGAGTATGATGCAGGAGCATCACCAACTCATCAAGCGAGCCAGCGTGAAGCGGAAGACAGATGGATAAGCCAGCGCAAATTTTGAAATTGCCTTGGAAACTGTTGCGCAAATCTTAAATGAGTCATTTAAGATATGGCGCACTTGTATATTGTAATGGACCTTGAGCGGATAGCTCTCGTCCTTAGGTAGATGAGGCATTTAATATAGTTAATGTAAAGTAGATAGAATACTTAATTCTAGATTTGATAGCGTAGAGGTCAAGAGGGAAAATGGATATAGACACCCTCATTGTATTATTGTAACCTTAACGGGAGCAGGGAGAGAAGAGCAAGCAGAGAACTGTATGAAGAACACCCATGTACAGATATTGAATTAATAGAAGAAAGATTTGATTCGAATCCATGGTTTTGTGTTGTTTCTCTGTGTATTGATGTTATGCTCATGAATGTTTGCTTCCTGTCATACATTTGCTTTTATATGCTATGTATGAAATTCATGGTTGAATTGAAGTCTGAGGGAACAAGGAATTAGTTTCAATTGTTTCTCTATCTTGAACCAAAGAATTCCTGCAAGGAGTGCAGTTGAATCGTCCATAAGGAGTGCGTCAATGGAAGGTTTTCAGATAGAGATAACTTTTGTTCTAAGTTCCCAGAAGTGCAGTTGAGCACAAGTGTCGTGCAAGGAGTGCGCAGGCCAAGCTAAGACTCAGAGTTGCGATTCCGAGTGAAGCTTTGAAAGATTGTTGCTGCAGGAGTGCGCAGAGTCGAGTGCCTTCAACACTTAGATGTTGTTGAATATTTGTCGCAAGGAGTGCGCGCAAGAAGTTCTCAAAAGGACTTGAGAAGTCGAGGACAAGCTCAAGAGAAGTAGGCCTTCGAATTCGTCGAAGGATTGCACAGAGAGGTTGTGCATTTATGTGTTCGAGTAAGTGTTGAAAACTCACGTGCAGGTGAACAAGTCTTGTGGAGGAAGCACTTGTTCCAGTCCGCAGGTATCGACAGAGGGAAAACGGACGGCCGAAATCCTCTAGGAGATTTCACGAGGTTCTGAGGGACGTCGGATCTCGTGGAGGAGCAGGGAAGTTATCAACACAGTGTGAAAAGGTTCTAAGCTTAGGAACGGGCAGAGCGTTGATCCAAGCCAGCTAGGGCCGTTGGATTGTTCACAAGATCTCTTATCGGGATCTCATGAGAAAAATGTCAGAGATTTGACAATGGGAATCGCGAAATTGCGAGGCGCGATATTCCGACGGTTGCGTAGACATTGTGGGCCACAGGGAGTCGGAGAAGTGGAAGACAGGTGGCAGAGATCGGGAGATCTC
Source organism: Picea engelmannii (assembly GCA_009831015.1). Taxonomy (NCBI): domain Eukaryota; kingdom Viridiplantae; phylum Streptophyta; class Pinopsida; order Pinales; family Pinaceae; genus Picea; species Picea engelmannii. The sequence goes on from ML784264.1 coordinate 292,416, forward strand.
GTGAACTCGGGAGTTCGCAAGGCGAGAACCCAAGTATTAGGTACTCCAAGTCACGAGGACGTGAGGTTGTGAGTAGCGAAAATGCGATAGGATCGTATCGACGTTTCGGCGCATCAGATATCGAAATTTGGAAAACCGAGGGCTTGGTACTGCGAATAGCGAAGCCGCGATATAGTGAAGTCCTGATAGACGAAAGAGAAAGTCAGTGTTGACTAAGGCATCAGGTCTCAGGGATCTGAGGGTGTAGTGCTCGACTGTTGGACTTGCGAAGTCGCGAGTTCCGATCCTCCGAAAGTAAAGAAGAGAGGGTCGCGGCGAAGAGAATCTGTGGGTGAGAAAGATTCCCGATAGGGAATCGGAAGAACCTTTGAGTTCTTTGGGCTGAGGAGAAAGAAGGTCCTGAGAAAAGAGTGGTCGTGCTCTGAGGAGTGCGGTTGGCGTCAGTTTATCATTGAATTCAAATCAAAATGAACAACAAAATCACATAGAATTAATAGAAAAGTTCAAAATATTGAATAAAAATCTTATTAGAAAAGATGAATAAATAGTGCAAAATCAAATGGAATAGGAGAATCAAGATACATAAATTCATAAATTTCAACAACAAACTAGTAATATAAAAATCACTCGTAAAAAAGAGTCTGAAAATATCAGTAAAAAATTATCGTCCAAAGATGAAGAAATTTCTCGTTTGAGAAATCATAATAAAAATCTACTTGTAGAAATGAAGAAGTTGAAGAATAAGAGGAAGGTGCAACAAGAAACCCAAACCATGGATAAGGGTACCAACACCGGCTTGATCGACATGGAAAAATGTAATGTTGTTATCAATGAAGTTGTATCAATAGAGGAGCCTCCAAAATTTGAAACTAAAGATAAGTAAAGCTCAACAGAATGGATTGAAACTAAAAATCAAAACATCATTACTAATGAAGCCTTATTAATCAAAAAGATTCCAAAAGTTGAACTCAAAAAATAATTCTATGATAAAGAAACATCCACATGTTTAGTTAAGGTTGACATACCATTGATCACCATTGATGATGGCATAGGTCAGTGGAAGGATATTGTAACACCAGTAAATACAAAAACATAAAATATCATCATGACGACTCAAGTAAATCACAACAATACTAAACTAGATATTAAGAAGGATAAACTTACCAGGCATCCAAATATCTATGTGCCTCGAAGTCAACAACAAGAATATCAGATCCAGAATCTTATCATCAGAGAGTTCCAAAAAGAATCCACCTTGGATGGATTGATTCTTTTTTAATGCACCAATATTGTTTAAGGCTTGGAACATCATATTGCCTTGTGTCCTAAACTTTATCTAAGTGAAGGAAGTTAAGATTATTCATTCTATCAGAAGAGTTTATCATCCCTCTTACTTTGAGGAAAAAGCATTTTTAAGGGGTGGAGACTTATAATATACCTAAAGTATATTACATTTATTATCATGCAATATTATTTATAGGTCAATTATTATGTAATATAGGCATTATAATGTAATACTGATAAGTAATGATAAGTCTATGTAATAAATGATAAATCATGACAATGATAAGTCTATGTAATTATGATCCCTGGATTGGGTGGTTGCAATGTCTAATGATGGCATAGCCACCTGGAGGGTGAAGGATTGCCAACACATCCATATTTAAACAACTTGTGAGTGAGTGGGGGAGATCCATCGATGAGTGATGGAAATATGTGGGAAAGTACAACAAATTTATGAAACAAGGAAGAGTATGATGGTTTCAAGAGGGCAATGTGATTATGAAGGGTGTTGTGAGTACTATAGCATCAAAGCTTAGCATGAAATGAAATTGAATGAGAAATGTTGGCACAGGGGCAGACCCAGGGTTCAACTCTTACAATGCACCAACAAGCCTTAACTATTGGCCCTTTCGGAAACACCTGCAAAGCAGATACAGTCTCACCCGAAGTAGCAATAGGGGGTTGCAGGACATAGGTGTCTACAACTAGAGGAAATGAAAAGTGGATCTAGGACAACACCACACAACAATCTAGTTATTATTTATCTCTCTTAAGCCTACTTTGCAAGTTATATCTCTGATCTAAAACAATAATCCAATAACAGTATATCAAACAACAAATAAAACAACATCAATCACAAAGAAAAAAAAGATATGTGTGGTTCACCCTCTCCCTAGGGCTACATCCACATAACTGTATTTCTTGATATATTAGGTGGAAACATACAGTTCTATCTGCGCACTTAGTTTTCATATCTCTCTTTCTTTCTCTTTCTCTCTCCCCTTCCTGTGCACCCACCTACAGGGTTTATTTTCACACCCAGTTGAAGATCTTACAACACAGTATCAATATTGTTCTCTACAACAATAACTAACAATGCACAACAACAACCATAGTACCAATGAACCAACCTCGAACTAACCCTCCTAGGTCTTCTAGACCTTTATTTATACATTACATAGCAAATTCTAGGTGTCAAAACCCTAGGTCAACTTGACCTGTGCTTTAAGGGCTTCGCTATCCTACATTTCCTTGTTTTCCATGAGGTGCTCCTAAGCACTCGTTGATGTATTTTCTCGCTTGTTGAGTTGTCCATGATCCCTCTTCTTCTATCCTTTATCCTCCTTGATCTTATCTTCCAATGGATAGCTTTTCCTTTTCTTCGCTCCTTCTTTTATGCTTCTTTAACCACTTTGACCCCTCCTTGGTTTATGTGTCTTCCGCGTAGTTCATACTTCACTTTTCTTCCTTAATCTTCTCTTCCTTCCATAACCAAGGGCCAACAGGCCCCCAAGACTCACCTATGACTCATCTCGAGTCACTGCAAGACTAAGAATTTTGTTTTACTTTGACTACAGACTGCGCGGAGAAGCCTATGTTTTTTGCTCTATCCCTCCCTATCATGTGCAAACTGTATTTTCTATGTCTAGTACCCAGTTTCAACTACACCTGATATCTAGACCCCTCTTCCTTATTCTTTAACTGAGATTTGTGAGGTAGTTGGTTGTCATAATACAATTTCAATCGACTCCCATTTACCAAACCTTCTTTACATTCTCCATTAAGGGTATTCAACTTTGCATCTCCTCCTTCTATAACATAGGCAACCTCAAATGGCCCTAGCCAATGTGTCATGAACTTCCCTGGATGATTCATGAACTTGTTTTCATATAACATTACCATATCTCCCTACTTAAATACTTTCCTCCTGATATGTATGTCATGGTAAGCCTTTTCCCTTTCTTTCTGTACCTTCTGATGAAATCATGCAATGAACCTGTCTTCCTCTAGTTCCAATAACTGAGCAAGCCTGTCTTGAACAACACCTATGCCATCCATACCTGTAAATGTTGCAATTCTTAAAATAGGAACCAAGTATTCCATAGGTACCATTTCTTCTAAGCCATATACCAACTTAAATGGGGTCTGTGTTGTCAACTTCTTGAAAGTAGTTCTATAAGCCTATAATATTGTTGGAATTCTTAAAACCCAATCATCTTTGTTAACACTACAAATATTGGTTAGCACGGTCTCCAAGATCTTATTGAAAGATTCTATTGTACCGTTCACCTATGGGTGGTATGGAGTACTCTTCTGATGGTGAACTTCAAATTCCTAAGTCACAACTTTAATAGTTTTGTTGATGAAGTGTGTGCCTTGATCACTCATGAGGATCTTCGGGCATCCAAACCTGGTTATAATATCCTAGAAGATGAATTGTGCAGTTGTAGTTGCACTACAGTCCTTAAACTTCTCTAGCTTCTACCCATCTGGTCAAACACTTTGTCGCAGTGATAATTTATCTAGCTCCTGTGTGCCTTCCTGGTGGGTTAATAGGTCCCACGAAGTCAATAGCCCATTTCTCGAATACTTGTAATGTTAATTGCGGTGCCAAAGACATCTCATCCCTTCTAGATGACTTTCCTACTCGTTGACATACATCGCAGGCTCTGTAGTATTCCTTATCATCCTTATGTAAAGTAGGCCACCAGAGGCCAGCTCCGAGAACCTTTTTCATTGTTGCTTTCCCTACATAATGTCCTCCTGCAATGCCTTCATGCACTTCTGCAAGAATCAATGGTCTTTCTGCCTCCATAACACATCTCCTCGGGATGTCATCTGGTCCCATCTTATACAATTGTCCATCTATGAGTTGAAAGTCAGATGCGTGGACTACCGGTTGTTTATTTTGAATGACTGCCTACTTGTGAGGTGTCATTCCTATGGATAGGAACTGAACTATCTCGACGAAGTGATCATATACTTTTCTGATGGCCGAAAACTGTGCATGTGGAAGTGTATCCTCTAGACTAGTAGGTTCCTCTCCATGTTCTAACCCGGATAAGTGATCAGGTCCTTTATTCATTCTTCCTGGCTTGACCACAATTTCAAAATCATACTCCTGGAATAGTAGTATCCATATGCATATTCTCCCCCCCAACACTGGCTTGTTGACTAAGTATTTCAATGCAGAGTGGTCAGTGAACATCTTGAAATGTCCTCCCAGCAAATAGTGTCTAAACTTCTGCAGTGCATATACCATAGCCAAGCCTTCTCTTTCAGTCGTAGTATAGTTCCTTTCAACTGTAGAAAGCTTCCTACTTGCAAAGGCTATAGGTTGGTCAATGTCTCCTACACCCAGTTGTGCTAAAACTTCTCCTAATTCAATGGATGGAGCATCGACATGGACATTGAACTCCTTACTCCAGTCTGGAAAAACCAAGATTGGCACAGTGACCATTTTTTGCTTTAGTGTGTCGAAGCTCTGTTGTCATTCTTTTGTCCATTAGAACTTACTATATTTCTTTAATAGCTTCTCCATGGGTGTTGTTATCTGTGCATACCCCTTAATAAACTTTCTATAGTATCATGTGTTCCCCAATGCAATGTGTAGCTGTCTAAATGAAGTGGGATGAGGTAGATCAACAATGATGGCAATCTTGGAAGGATCCACCAACAACCCTGCTTACACATAATGTGTCCTAGCATCACTCCAAAGGGTGAAAAGAAAATACATTTTTTTAAATTCAGGGAAATCTGACTTTGCCTACACTTATCTAACATCAATCTCAAACATTCAATGTGGTCTTTCATTAGGCTAAAAATAGTCCAATCATCTAAATATGCTTCCAAGAACTTGTGTATAAATTCCTTAAATTCTTCGACCACCACCCTGGAAAATATGGTTGGTGCATTCTTCAAGCCAAAGGGCATCACTATGTACTGAAAAGAACCCCATTCTATTGCAAATGTGGTCTTATGACGATCTTCCTTAGCAATCATGATCTGATGATATCCTGAAAATCCATCTGTGAATGAGTAGACCTCATGTCCTCCTACATTATCTAGAACTTCATCAGTAAAGGGTGTAGGCAATGGATCATGTAGACATGCATCGTTCATCTTTATTAGATCTACACAAATCCTAATTTTTTGTGTCTTCTTATTTTGGACCACCATAGGGCTAATCCATTCAGATTCTTCAACAGGTTCTATGATTCATGCTTCCAACATTCTATCCAATTCAATCCTAACTTTCTTCGTATATTTGGGATTCAGTCTGTAAGGTATCTTGTTGATAGGTCTTGCATCTGGTCTCAAGGGGATCTTTATTTCTCCCATGGGCCCTTTAATGCCCTTCATGTTTGTGAACTTGGTTGGAAACAAGTCTTGATATTCATGCAATAGTTCTGTGATCTTGATGATAGTAGAATCATCCCAATAGTCTCCCACATTTCTAGTTTAGGTGTTAGCTCTGTTCCAATATTAACTTTCTTAATTTTAATGGGTTGTCCAATAAAAGGTAGTTCAATCCATGGTCCTTGTATGTCTCTGTGACCTTCAGTTTCTGAAATGTTTACATCTCTAGGTTCATCATCCTCATCGGCATTAATATTATAGAAATCATGTAATTGTTGAAGAGGCACAGTCCATTCATCTCCTTCTTAGGTAAAAGGGAGGTTAGGTGCCTCCTCAAAGACCTTTTTTCTCATAGTTTGTAAAGCCTGATCTATTGTATGGTATTGGCTCTCAAATAAAAATGTAGCTATAAAGTTCTGAGTCATTCCATACCAGTTTTTAGTGATGACATGCAGTTATGCTTGAATATACCAGTTGATAGGTGTAGTATCCAAGGTGTTAATGAACTTATGTACCCATTGTTATTTAGGAGTGTTTTCCCAGGCCTCCTCGCAACTTCGCATGTGGTCCTTAGGACAAATCTGGCCTGTGTAATGAACTTCGCATCCTTCTGCTCAGTCTGAAAAGTGAATTCTCAATAAGGTGTGACACTGTACCCATTTTTTGATGTTCTTCTTGTGTGCTCCCCACCATCTAGCTGGTGTGGATTTCAATGCCTCATCCAGTGCCAACATCCTTTGTTGTATTGGTACAATTTTGTCAAATTCAGCTAGAAATGTCTCTAGGTGATTCAACCCATCAAATGTTGGAAGATTGCTTACTTTTGTGTCGATCCAGCGAGCTGCTCTGGTCAATATGGTACATCATCGTGTGGAGACTTCATACATCTTATTCTGCCAATTTTCTAATGCCTCTTTTGAATCTGATGAACATGCACTTTCACTTCGTCAGCTGAGATTTTCATTTGCTATAGGATTAATGTAATCATGTTGTCTTGTTGTCAGCTTGTAGATGTTCTCTAGCTCATATGCACGGTCTTATTCCCTGATAGGTTTTGTGTATATGCAACCTTCATCTGGGTCCAGAGGTGCAATGACTTTAAGGAAATTACCGTCAAACGTCATTCTTCTCTTTTTTAGGTCAACAACAGTCGAATTGTCCTTATCAATAATTTCAATCACTTCGAAATCTTCAAATTTCCTTATCCCATCAATGTCTATAGGAACATGTTCTATTCTTCCAAAGGGGTTCACCGCCTCCTGATTAGCCATCCTAAGCCTGATAGGAGAGTAAATCAGTCTAGGTTTTCCCATTAGTGCCCAAGTATTCTTCATCATAACATTGACTTATGATCCTAAGTCGAGGACCACATAGTCCACATCATAGTCTCCAATTTGAGCACTAAGGTGTAATTCCTTGTTTTTCCTTCTCTTTCTCGATACTTGATGTACTTCTTTATTCAGCAGAGGATCTACTCTTCCTATATCATACAGTCTTATCAAGTATTGTATCTCTTGTACATCTCTTTCATCCTTAATCAAATTAATGCAAGTACATAAGAATTCCATAAGCTTGCTTATCTCTTTTCCTTACGTAGAAGACTGATCAAATGCCAGAGGCATTCCACATTCCCTTACTTTTGGTTGTGCCTTAGATGAAGAATCTTGTCCTTCTACAAATTATTTCCTTGCTTCCTCAAAAGTATGCCTCTCTCTCCTTGGGTCAAACAATTTTGCCTTCTCTACAGCTCTTCTGATCCCTAATCCTTCTGCAATACTTCCTGGAATCACTCCGTCTTCTCCTATAAAGACGCCTCCTCTAGTAATAACAGTGACTCTAGGGTATTCACCGTGAGGTTTGGCTGATATTAACTATACTTGTTGGTTTCCTCCTCGCCTCTCTTGGATTTTGGCCAACAATACTAGACAATATTCAATGGCATGATCAAACGAGTTACAATAGTTTCAATTGGTACAAGGGTTCTGACAATCCCTTTCCAAGTGTCCCAGTTGTGCGAAGTTATAACAAATAATATGACCTCTACCTCGGCCCATACCTCCTCCTCGTCCTCTTCCTCTGAATCCACCACGAGGATTGAAGTTTCCTCTTCCTGGGGAGTTGAACTACGCATTGTTTCCTTCTTGTTGTGTTTCTCCTTGAATTCTATATGTATCCCTTTATCTTTCATGCATGAGATCCTAAGACCTATAGTCCTTCTCATCATGTCCCACAGACTTACAAAATGTGCAGTAAATATTGGTAGGTGTCTGGACATATTTTTGCATATAATAACATTCACCATGGCGATGTCTAGTTCTACATACCTCGCACCAGGGTACAATAGCCTGCTTCAAAGGACCAAGTTCTCCAGAGGCCAAGTATTCATGACATAGGGGACAGTGCTTCTTGTCACGGTCCTCTAATTTACATATGATACACCAGATATCTTCTCTTTTCTCTTTTCCCTTATCTTTATTCATATCTTCGACCTGTAAAGATAAACTAGTTAACTAATTCAAGATTTGGCTCATACCTGGGCTAGCTTCTCCTACAGGGGTTGCTTCTAGTTTCATGGCGATCTCCAATGCTTCATCCTGCGAGGTGAATTTCTGTTGCATTAGAGGAACTCTGATATGTGGCAAGCGAGCAGCGATGAACCATTCTTTATTATGTTCATCTAAGATTTGAAAACTTAAACGAATTGTCAGATTCTTAAACCTCTGATCAAACTCCCAAATAGGTTCAGTGACCTTCTACTTGATTTCTTTCAGCTTTGTAATGCATTGTGACTCTGACTTAGGTTTCTTGAATTCTGCACTCAAGGTAGTCTTGATAGCATTCAGTGGTTTAGGTTGTCCAGGTCCTGAAACAAATTTCATATGCCAGTTCATAGTGCGATCCCTCAAAGTAGTACTGAACTAAGTTCTCTTAACAGCTCTGTTAGTGACTTGCTTGATGCTCCGTACAGTTTCGCATAAGAACCAGTGTTGATCAGGATCTTCAGATCCATCTCCTCTAAAGATAGGTAACCTCATTTCATCTGCCATATATTTTCCTTGGCTTCTTGACTGATTATGTACTAAAATGCTTGTAATAGTACTATGACTTCTCTGACTACTCTAGTTACTCTGGCTACTTAATGCTTCTAAAAAAACAAGAGAAGTGATATTACTTACTTCAATAGTAGGCACAGTGCCTGAAGTTTCTGGTTCTCCTCGGTGAATTTCTTTGGTCTGTACTTCCTCTGTTCTTGTGGATTCTAAATTCTCTTCATCTATTAGATATGCCTCTTCTCCACTGTAGAGTCCCTTGTCTCTGTAGTTTTTCTTAAATAGGTTCGCAAGAGGAACCTCTCTAAACAGTCTCCCACTACACGTGTGTCCAGCCTCAGTGTCACTGTCGTTCTCTGAATTCTTAAACATTAGCTTCATTGTATCTTCAGGATATTCATCTCATGTAATAGCATCTTAATCCTCATCTTTAAAAAGTGTAGGAACTTCCCTCTAGGTCCCTTAAAGAAGTACCTCTCTACTTGGATATACGCTTCGACTCAGTCAATGGAAAACTCAGTAATGTACCCTCCAATAGTGCTATCAAACCAGAGATCCACTACTCTAGATATAGTGTGATCAAATCTCTTGACCTTCTTGATGAGCGTCGTTGTCCAAACCACAGGTGGTCTAGATCTAATCTCAAACTGGGTATCTTCTAATTTGGATAACCACTCATATAACTCTTTATGAATTCCTCCAAATAAAATCTCATGTATGTTGATGAAGATGTACCTTCCCAACCAGTCTTATGTACTAATGCTAGGATTCTTATTTTGGGCTCCAGCGAAGTCCTTCTCTTGTTCTTCTATCCACTTCTGAATTTTTGTCTTCGATGGAAACCACCTTGACATTCCCTCCAAAATATCCATGTCCCAGCAACAAAACCATTTGTTGTCACAAGGGCAGACCCAGCGTTCAACTCTTACAGTGCACCAACAAGCCCTAACTACTGGCCCTTTCGGAAACACCTGCGAAGTAGATGCAGTCTCACCCAAAGTAGAAATAGGGGGTTGCAGGACACAGGTGTCTACAACCAGAGGAAATGCAAAGTGGATCCAAGACAACACCACATAGAAATCTAGTTATTATTTATCTCTCTTAAGCCTACTTCACAAGTTATATCTCTGATCTAACATAATGATGCAATAAAAGTATATCAGATGGAAAATAACACAGCAGCAATCACAAGAAAACCAAGATATACATGGTTCACCCTCTCCCTAGGGCTACGTCCATAGAATTGTGTTTCTTGATATATTAGATGGAAACATACAGTTCTATCCGTGCACTTAGCTTGAAGATCTCTCACTCTTTTTCTTTCTCTCTCCCCTCATGCAAACTCCTCAGCTCATCAACTATAGGAGTGATGGTATGGTGATAAAATCGAGTTCTATGTTATCCTCAAATCTCTGGTTTTTCTCCTTATTCATAGTTTTTGGATTTACACCAAGGAGAGCTTAATCCAACTCTATGAGGAGGGTTTACATCTACACAAATTTGTTTCCCTTTTGCAGAAGATTGAGCACCTGGTCTAGGATGGAGTATTACTTTCCCAAGGGAGAAGGGGTGGGTCTGGAAAAGTGGAAGTGTATTTCAGTTCACTTGAGGTTTGGTTTGAGTACATATTGGCATCACATGTGTGGTTCTTTAAATTGAGTAGAGGCTCTATGGTGGTTATGGGTTGGGTCGAGCATCTACGAATCGTGGTCAGCATAGGATTTCGGGTGGCAAGTAACATTGATAGAGCAACCTCGTAGCTAGGAATATAGGATTGGAGATTCATTAGATTCATAGGTCACTGAACTAAATTGATAGAGGTTCTGAAGGAGAGGCAAGGAGCAGCCTCTGACCAACAAAAAGGCCAAGTCTGGTTTTCAAGGGACATCTGCTGAGAAGGAGGCATTATTATCACATCAAAAGTATTATGAGGACATGCATGAGCATGTTTAATAAGACATCGAGGGATTAATAATCATAATGAAGAAGAAGTAGAATCAAACCTCTGAACAACAAACTCAGGACAAATTTCAGAACTGGGTGGTGGATATGAGATTATCTTGATAATGTGACACAAAGGTCTTAAGGGAAAAGGAATTGTATTCGATAGCCATGACACTAGATCAACAGGAGAACCAAGAACCTAAGGTAAGGGATAGACTGCGACGACTAGAGGAAAAATGTATTGTGTTTTTTCGACTGGTATTTGGCCTAAGCTTTAAGGTTACAGAGTGGCATCCTAAGGAAGTGGAGGGAACGGTGGAGTTTGGGGGCACTTCAGACTCAGTAGGCATGAGTTCCAACCTGATTATTATCAATGAGGATGTTGATCAAAATCTGACAAGCAAAGGATCAATGACCGTGATCGGTCTAGGCCCCTCAGAACCTAGCCCATTCTAGCTATGTTGCTTGTTTAGTTTCTTATGATTATCACTATCCATAAGAGATGTTATAATATTCCTATTTGGTTTGATCTTATATATTTATACATTTCTATATATGTCAATTCTTATGATTTGAATAATGTATAACAAGCTAGAAGGAATGTCTTTGTATATGTTATGGTTGTATAGGAATGATATATTATACCTGAAGTAGAATATGAAAAGGATTTTGAGATCCAATTACCTTTTTGGAAAATATCATATTTCCATCATTGTAACCTTTTTTGTACAATACTAACACATAAGTAGAAAAAACTTGAAAAACAAAATCTATGTAATTATGATAAGTCATAACCTTTGCCAAGGACATGACTTATCATCCCTACGTGTATTTATATGCACATAATTGTATCTCATATCAAGTTAATGGATAATAAATATTAATTATTGATTCCCCATGGAATATATGGATTCTTACTTGTAATTATGGATGCTAAGGTGAAGTAATCGGTAGGTTTTATTCAAGTATACTCATATTTTGTAGTTACAATGGAATTTAGTATATAGTGTAGCTACTTTATTGCATTGAGAGGTGCATTCTACAATCCAGTATGTGTGAGAGGTGTAATGTCTATGCTTAATTTTGAAATGACATGTGTCTTAAAAAAAATAACAACAAATAAATATTTGAATATTTATCATAAGTAAACAAAAATGAAAAAATATAAAGTCAGATACCACGAGCGCGATTGGATTTTGAGGGTTTCGTTTTGTAAGGAAGTCAAGGTTTGACACTCATGGTAGTTAGGAGGAGACACCAAAAAACATCCAACCATGTTAAGGGTTGGTGTGGCCTAGGCCAGGTGTGATCCATGGGTGATTTTGATGTCTTAGATGCCCCTCGGTTGTGGTTTCTTAGACCACAGGCTAGCCCCGCAGGTAAAAGACATGCTACCAAACAAACATATGTTTGTGTGTGTGTGTGTGTGTGTGTGTGTGTGTGTGTGTGTGTGTGTGTGTGTGTGTGTGTGTTGTCAAAGGAAAATTATATAATGAACATATATATATAAGGAATTATTATAATGAAGATGTATTATCAAAGTCAATTTTATTTTTTTACGCAATTGTCTACACATAGAAACATATATCCATCTTAACTCTAGACTTTTGAGTACTAAGATATTTGTTTCTTATTTTATTTGTATCCCTCTAGGTGTTGAATAGACTAAGATTTAATATGAATCTACATTGGTTTAATTAAGTGTAATAGATTTTTTTTTTTTGTAATCTAGATAATATTTATATTAATATGTCACAAAAGGATTATATACATAACTGGTTGTGGCCTACCACTTGAGAAATTAGGACCACATCGATATTGGATAACCAATTTTTTTGCATCATAAAAATTCTTAAAGTTTTCCAAAAAGTATGAAAGCTTGCCTTTGTGCCTAACTATCCTACTAATATCATAAAAAAATACATTTAATAGTTGTAAAAGGAGGTCAAGACTGCTCCTTCTCATCTCTGATCAAGATAATCCAAGGAGGTTAGCCTTGTAATCCCTGCTTTGGTTGTTTCTAGTATCTCATATCCTTTTGCACATCAAGTTCATCATCCACCAGAATTGGGTTTGAAGGGGTGTCGGTTGAGTCAAGAAAATATTGTGTCCTCCCCTAAGCTATGTTCGCGATCTCCATGGTTGTTGACAATTATCTTAATGTTGAAAACCTCCATGCATTGAGAGCATCAAACTTTTGACCCATGATGTTATGTTTCTGCATAATAACTTGTCGTTGGTTGTCTCTTTGCTCCACCACTTGTGTTATAAAATATTTATTCATCTAGTATAACTCAACAAGTCTAAATATTTTTGTATCTCTTGTTCTCGAATTACTTGGGTTTGGGACCCACTCCTTCAATTCATCCTCCAGGTCATCCTTAGAGAGATTCTATCTTTTTCTTTTGATATCCTCCTCCATGGTGGCCACCTCAACCTTGATATTTTTTGTGGATTTGCATTGCAAGTTTATGGTTTCCCTCATGGCATCCATCTAGGCTCTTTTTAAGCATTGAGGAGTTTGCAGAGGAGGTGGATGTTTGAAATAGGAGGGGGGGGCTGCATAGGAACCTCGCTTGTTTCACTCATATTCATTCTCTTTACATGTCTATCTCATTGTGGGAGGTTTGAATATGACATAAGTAGAAGAGGGCCAATCACGATGAGACAAGTGTAAGAGACACAAAGTTAGGAGCAAAAGAGGCCAAGTAAGACTATGTAGGCACCTTGTGGGCTTGTAATTCAATGATTCTAGCTTCGTGGGGATGGAAAGGATATCCTAGAAATCTTGGGTGTGGGGGATTTGTTAGTAATGATAGAAACACTGCCAATAGGCCTGTAGGTATAGATCCCCAAATAAAATCGACAGGGCCAAAGGGGAGCATCAAAACAAACACCCCATAAGATTCAGTTATTGATCTATAAATTGTCATGGATATTCCACTAGATAGTTAGTCACTATAGATCTAATAAAATACTGAAATATTTACTATGATGGTTAATTTCCTTTAGATCTCAATTTTTTTAATTACTAGTTTTCTCCTTAAAATGTATGAAATAGTTGAAATGCGAAAAATAGAAAAAATAAATAAATACTCACACACCATCCACAATTAAACACAATATATAACCTGGGAAACCCAATACGGGACAAAACTCAGCTAGAAGGTGAGACCGCTCTACTCTCTTTTCTTCGAATGCAAGTACAAAGAAAGAGGCATTATCCATGGAGTTGTCTTTGACATTGTGGCCTGTATGGTTGCTACAAAATATCTCATCCTCTATTATTCTCTCAAAATACCACTCCTATGTGCCCTTCTCAACTATGGAACAAATACAATGCTAAATAATGGAACCACATCTTCTCCTAGTGGCCTGGTATTTAACATCACCCAATGGCCATCTAGGGGTAGGGTTTTGACTTCCTCAACCCTTAATTGTGATAAGGTTTTGGACCTTCTAGAATATTTTTTGAAATTCCATATGTGTGAGTAATGGGGGATAATGTGGCATCCACTCATACCATAGTGGTCAACACGGTAGGTCAACTTGCAGGAGGTATAACTTTTGCATACGAGCTCTAATTAACGTGATTTTTTCACTGTTGGAAAAGGTCTCATTGTGTATAATAGCATCAAGGGGTCCTGGGGAAATTTGAGTAAGTTTTGACTGCAAAACAATGTCGTTTCATGCCTCAAAATAGCTCTAGAAGGTTTTAAACCTCAATTTTCCAAACTGGGACCTACCATTAAAATGACCCTCCAAATTGATTCCTCAAATTTTTTCCACTCTAAAAGCATCGAGATAGATGACAAATAACATATATATTGGCCCCAATGGCTATATTTCTTCGTCGTGGCGAAGTGCCATGTGTCGTTGTTCTGATATCCTGGCAAAGCTCCAATTCTGCAAATTTTCTCTCTGTGAAGTTCACTCTGGAACCTTCTGCAACTTAGCTCTCTTCTTACTTTGTTTCATTTTCTTCTTTCCAGTGAGCTTTGTCTCGGTAGTTCATTTTCCATTCTGATTCTTATCTTATTTTAACATAGTTACTGCACGTTGTTGATATTCTTTCCTAGGACTTAGGGGTAATACCTTTTCTTTGTATGGGATAGGTACTTCAGTCTTCCAGGAGTCCTCTGATGTTCCTACAGCTTCGACATCAGGGTCTCTAGTGTTAAATAGCTTCGATCTGTTCTCTTGTTCTTCAATCAATTGTGTGATCCTACTAGTCATGAAATCTTTTAATTCTTGCTTCTCCTGCTCCAAGGATTCTTCTTGTTCCCTTCATCTGGCTTGAGATCTATCAATCCAAGGTTTTCCTATTAACATGGTAAAGGGGGAGATGTCTTCAATAAACTTAATAATCTCAAAATCTTCCTCTGTCGAAATTCCATTAACGTTCATAGGTATCTGAGCGAGCTTCCCACATAAGTTTACAAGCTTTCCTCTGAATAATCATATTTCTCCTAATGAAGGGATCATAGCAGGCCTTCCTATAGCTTCCCAAGTTCTTTATGTCATGATATTCACTTGTGTTTCCTCATCTATAACACATTCAATGTTGAAGTCCCCTATTCTTGCTTCAATGCATTCTTTTTCTTTAAAGATCTCTGATAATCTAATATGTCGGTGATCATTCAGGGTTTTGTTTATTTGCAGCAATACTTTCTCTAATTATTTATGGGGTTCTACTATAGCCTTAGTTTCTGGATCTGCCTTAGGGTTTTCTTGTCTTATGTTCATACTTTCAATCTTAGCAATCATTCTAGGGAAATCCAACACTTCATGGTCCATATCCTTACAACAAATACAACTAGGTCATCTTCCAGGGAATTCCTTAGCAAGATGTCATAGTCTTTTTCATCTGTAACAGAGGGTTAATCCTCTCTTTCTTTTAAATGACCCCTGACCTCCTTTGTACTGTGCACTAGGATCATAGGAGCTAACCTGCAATAAATTCTTTCTAAGATCCTGCATCCATTCATTAGTCCAAACATTCTTTCTATGCATTAGTATAACATATCTTTCACTAGTCTTATCATATCTATTCATATCAAACCTTCTTTCATCTATTAATGCCCTAGTTTTTAGGCTAGGATAGATCCTATAAATCATACCTAGATCCATGCTTTAGAAATAAAAATTTCCACTTATCTTAATTCTACAGAGCACAAAGCTTCCAGATCTAAAACTTTTAACTATTATTGCCTTTATCATAGCACAGAGCTTGCAGATCTTACCTCTTTTAATCACACGTTCTTACTTTTACTTTTCTTAGAGTATCAAGCTTCCAGATCTTGCTTCTTTCCTTCAAATCTGATCTTCTTTTCTTCATATCGAGCTTCTTTCTTTTAGATATGATATTATTTCTTTAGCACAAAGCTTTATAAGTCAAGTAGAATACTGCACACTAGGGCACAGATCTACGCACAGAGATTTCACAATTTCAGGATGAATCTTTGCACAGATATTCCTCTTTCTTAGTTCCTAGCAATCACAGTTTCAGGTCCCGACAAAGGAACCATTTGTTGGTATAGGGGTAGACCCAGGGTTCAATGCTACAGCAGCACACCAACAAAACCCTAACTATTGACCCTTTCAGCAACACCTGTGAAGCAAATGAAGTCTCACCCAAGCTAGAGGCAGGGGTGATTGCAAGACTCAGGTGTCTGCAACCTTAGTTGGGACATAGATCTATGATCATAATACTTAATAAAGAACTTAGCACTATCAGTTCCTCAATATACAGTCAATAACCACTTCGATTATAAGACAGAACTTCACAGCATTAACACTGATCTAATGTATTTAAGCACTTATCATAAGTAAATAGGTTAGATCTGGTAGATCAAACACTGATCATATTCATGTATATTAGATCTATCATTCTACCTATTGTTAGAAAAACAAGACCGCGGAGCAATAAAATAAAACAAATGCAGAAACAAAACACAGAAGACACACAATACAAGAGAGACACAGATTTACGTGGTTCACCCAGTGTGGGCTACGTCCACCAGAGAAATTGCCAGGTCCTTCCTTTATTATTATCTAGCAAATGAAGGGATACAACCTACAGCAAAACCTGTTGTAACTTCCTCTTCTTTCTCTCACAGTATCCTCTCTCAGAATACAATATTCACCACCCTCCATAGTCGCAATACATTTCCCTCATAAAAGAGGGTTGCCTTCTAAGGCAAAAAAACCCTAACATAATCTCTACCGTTAGATCTGTGACCTTATAATGAACGGTCCAGATTTACAATGAAATTACAATATACTTTTACAAGGCAATTTTTTCTTCAGGGGCTCGCTTGCCCCCAGCCGAGGGGATAGGCCCCCCGAACCCCGTAGAGGGGGTACCCCCCCTCTACACTCCCCTGCATGGAAGAGTGTACATACTTCTGGGGTGTAAACACTTCATGGGGTATAAACACGGCTAAAAGTAAAAGACCTATAAATCAGGAAGATAATCAGGCTCCACAACCAACAACCTCCCACTTGGAGACTGATCTCAACAACTCCACCGCTGTTGTATATGCTGGACTCTGAACCTTCTTGGACCTGGCAAATTTCTCATCTTCATATTCATTCTTGAAGACCAACTGAAACTAAGCAAGAACTCAGTTTCTCCCCGGTTACTCCCTTTGTTAACATGTCTGCAGGATTCTGGCTAGTGTGTATCTTTTCCATCTTCAATTGTCCATCTTCCAAGGTGGATCGTATGAATTGGTACCTCAAATGTATATTCTTAGTATTTGAATGGAAGGTTGAGTTCTTTGCAAGGTGAATGGCACTCTGACTATCACAGTACAACCTGTTGTTCTCCTGCTTCTTTCCCAATTCCTCCATAAACCTTTGTAACCAAATCATCTCTTTACTAGC
>ML784264.1:322518-341942 GCA_009831015.1 Picea engelmannii
TATACTCTCTTGTGACATATTAATATAAATATTATCTATATTACAAAAAAAATGATCTATTACACTTAATTAAACCAATGCAGATTCATCTTAACTCCTAGTCTATTCGACACCTAGAGGGATAAAAATAAAAAAAGAAACAAGTCTCTCAATACTTGAAAGTCTAGAGTTAAGATGGATATATGTTGGTGTGTGTAGACAATTGCGTAAAAAAAAAGTTGACTTTGATAATATATCTTCATTATATAATTCCTTAAATAATGTGTGTGTGTGTGTGTGTGTGTGTGTGTGTGTGTGTGTGTGTGTGTGTGTGTGTGTGTGTGTGTTTGCTAGCATGTCTGTTACCTGCGGGACTAGCCTGTGGTCTAAGAAACCACAACCAAGGGGCATCTAAGACATCAAAATCACCCAAGGATTGTGCCTAGCCTAGGCCACACCAACCCTTAACATGGTTGGATTTTTTTGGGTGTCTCCTCCCAACTACCGTGATATGTTTGTTGGCATGTATGTTACCTGCGGGACTAGCCTGTGGTCTAAGAAACCACAACCGAGGGACATCTAAGACGTCAAAATCACCCAAGGATCGCGCCTGGCCTAGGCCACACCAACCCTTAACATGGTTGGATTTTTTTGGGTGTCTCCTCCCAACTACCGTGAGTGTCTAATTTTGAATGCCTTACAAAACGAAACCCTCGAAATCCAATCACGCTAGTTGTATTTGACTATATTTTTTCATTTTTTTTTTACTTATGATCAATGTTCAAATATTTATTTGTTGTTTTTTTTTTAAATGACATGTGTCATTTCAACATTAAGAATAAACATTACACCTCTCACACATACTATGTTGTAGAATGCACCTCTCAATGCAATAAAGTAGTTACACTATATATTAAATTCCATTGTAACTTGAAGCATACTATGAAAAATATGAGTATACTTGAAACAAACATATTGGTTACTTCACCTTAGCATCCATAATAACAAGAAAAAATCCATATATTCCATGTGGAATCAATAATTATTATGTTATTTTTCATCTATCTTGATGCTTTTAGAGTGGAAAAAATTTGAGGAATCAACTTGCAGGGTCATTTTAATGGTAGGTCCCAGTTTGGAAAATTGGGGTTTAAAAACTTCTAGAGCCATTTTGAGGCATCAAACGACATAGTTTGCGGTCAAAACTTACTCAACTTAACTCAAGACCCCTTGATGCTATTCTACACATCGATACCTTTTCCAATGGTGAAACAATCATATTAATCGGATCTCGTATACAAAAGTTATGCCTCTTGTAAGTTGACCTACCGTGTTGACCATTATGGTACGAGTGGATGCCATGTTAGCCCCCATTACTCACACATATGGGGATAGCCACATATGGACTTTCAAAAAGGATTCTAGAAGATCCAAAACCTTATCACAATTAAGGGTTGAGGAAGTCAAAACCCTACCCCTAGATGGCTATTGGACGATGTTAAATACCGAGCCGCTAGGAGAAGAAGTGGTCCTATTCTTTAGCATTGTATTTGTTCAATAGTTGAGCATGAAACCTAGGAGTGGTATTTTTAGAGAATAACAGAGGAGGAGAGATTTTGTAGTAGCCATACATGTGACAGTTTCAAAGGAAACTCCACGGATAATGCCTCTTTCTTTGTACTTGCATTCGAAGAAAAGAGAGTAGAGCGGTCTCACCTTCTAGTTGGGTTTTGTCTTGTATTGGGTTTTCCACCTTATATCTTGTGTTTATCTATGGATGGTGTGTGAGTATTTATTTCCTTTTTCTACTTTTCGCATTTCAATTATTTCATACATTTTAAGGAGAAAACTAGTAATTAAAAACTTTGAGATCTAAAGGAAATTAACCTTCATAGTAAATATTTCAGTATTTTATTAGATCTATAGTGACTAACTGTTGAGTGGAATATCCATGATAATTTATAGATCAATATCATAATCTTATGGGGTGTTTGTTTTGATGCTCCCCTTTGGCCTTGTTAATTTTATTTGGGGCTCTATACCTACATGCCTATTGGTAGTGTTTCTATCATTACCGACAACTCCCCCACACCCAAGCTTTTTAGGATATCCTTTCTATTCCCACGAAGCTACCATCATTGAATTGCAAGCGCACAAGGTTCCTACATAGGATTACCTGGCCTCTTTTGTTCCTGAATTTATGTCTCCTACACTTGTCTCATCTCGATTGGCCCTCCTATTCTTATGTCATATTCAAGCCTCCCACAATGAGATAGACAAGTAAGGAGCATAACCCTGACTGCAACAAGCGGGGTTCCTATGCAGGGCCCCCATCCTATTTCAAACATACACATCCCCTGCAAACCCTTCAATGCTTAACAAGAGCCTAGATGCATGCCAAGAGGGAAACCACAAACTTCTAATGAAAATTCCTAGCAGATATCAAGGTTGAGGTGGCCACCATGGAGGAGGCTATCAAAAGAAAAAGATAAAAACTCTCTAAGCTCGCTCAGATACCTATGAACGTTAATGGAACTTCGACAAAGGAAGATTTTGAGATTATTAAGTTTATTGAAGACAACGCCCCCTTTACCATGTTAATAGGAAAACCTTGGATTGATAGAGCTCAAGCCAGATGAAGGGAAGAAGAAGAAGCCTTGGAGTAGGAGAAACAAGACTTAAAAGATTTCATGACTAGAAGGATCGCACAATTGATTGAAGAATAGGAGAATAGATCGAAGCTATTTGAAACTAGATACCCTGATATCGAAGTTGTAGGAACATCAGAGGACTCCCAAAAGATTGAAGTACCTATCCCAGACAAATAAAAGGTGTTATCCCTAAGTCCTAGGAAAGAATCTCAACAGCGCACAGTAACTATGTTAAAAGAAGATAAGATACAGAATGGTAAACCAACTACTGAGACGAAGCTCACTGGAACAAAGACGAGGAAACAAAGTAAGAAGAGAGCTAAGTTGTAGAAGGTTCCAGAGGGAACTTCGCAGAGAGAAAAATTGCAGAATTGGAGCTTCACTGGGATATCAGAACAGCGACACATGGCACTTTGCCACGACGAAGCAATATAGTCATTGGGGCCAATATATCCGTTCGAATCCCGCTTCGAATGGGTATAAAATAAATAAAAAAATTTCATCAGACCATTGGGTCATGCCATAACGGATCCAACAGGAGTCAATGGAGGATCATACTCGTTGTAAGCAAACCATTGTCAAGTTACCTATTTATCACGTTGCGTCATGCACCGAGAACACTTTTTGCTAATTGATAATTTGAGCCCACAGACTAAGCCAAGTTTATACAATAATCATTGTGCTCTCACTCTCTATCTCATTACTGTGTCTAAGTTGTTCCCTGAACCCGCGAATTGTTCACCCCATGTGCGTATGTCGGAAGCATTGAGCGCTGCAGAGAAAGTTGTTGAAGAAGTTTTTCTTGACTTGATGACAGAGAGAGTCATGTCAGAAAGAGGAGTGTCTACAGGTGTACAAGCATCATCAACAAGAGGATTGTCGGCCTCCCCATCCACTGCTCATGAATCCGAATCATCCTGTGAAAGGTGAACTAAGCACAAGGATGACTTAGTGAATGCGAAGCTGATTCTGAGCATCCTACCTACCTATCTACCACCTCTGAGTGGCGCAATAAATCGAGATAGTGTGCCCAAAGACTTTGAATATGAATTGGTCACTGTGTACCTCTTGAAGGGGATACGCACAATGTGCACAGACCAAGATAAGATCGCAGCATTGAAGTTTAGCGACTTCAACCTCGGCGACAAGAAGGTGTACAACATGCTCACCCCACACAAGTATCTGACCAGAACCAAGGGAAATAACTCGAAGATCATACCCCAAGAATGGACCATGAACCTCGCATAGTCTACCCTCCTCAATGTTATGAAGATCCCACACTTCGGAAGGCACCAAGAAGTGAACGCATGTGTCAAGATACTGTTGTCCTGCTACCATGATGGATATTTATGGTTGAATCACCATATCACAGTGGATCCAATGTTGATTAATCGGATCATAGGGTTGAGCATGCAAGGCCCTGACCCACAGGATTTATATCCTGGGAAAACCATGGATCGCGCTCTTGCGCAGAAGATAAAAGACACCTATAGGGATTTCGAAAAGGGAACGTGAGGCTACAAGGTAGCCTCTATCCAGAGCGGCGCAGTGCACCTATCCTGACAATTGATCGTAGGGAAGTTAGTTTGCAAGAACCGGCCCACCCAAGTGACTGGATTTGTATTCGACCTCACAGGAAAGTGCGCGGAGGGCCTACAAATGAATTAGGTGAAGTACCTTGTAAACTAGCTGGAATTGGACTGCAGGGAAGTGCAAGATCAAGGATATGAGTTCCACTTCAGCTGGATTCTCATCCTGATCACTTTCATCACATGGGAGATGTCAGAAGGTGAAACCTTCCCAAACATCGAGCCGTTTGAACCTCTGGTCGTGAATTTTAGTACATTATGGTACTCGAACGACATGAACAAGCAGTGGCAATAAAATGTCATCTTCCATACGTATTACAACCAATTGAAGGTAGCCATCCAATATGTGCCTCATATAACCCCGAACACTCTCCACAGGTTCAGGAGCCTTGATGAAATTTAGCGCGGATCGTCATTTCATCTATATCACAGCGCGCGCTAATGAGCATAAATAACAGTTGCAGTCGTACTACAAGTTGACAGAGGATGACTTGGAAGAGATTACCAAGGAATGGTTGGTAAAATTCCTTGTTCCAGCAAACCCTGCGGAGATGTCCGATGTTGACAGTCAGGAAACTACGATGGATATACTTGTACCTAGAAAGACAAAGAAGATCGAAGAGGTCCATGATTTAGATAGTGCATCCATGAAGACTGCTTCCATCTCAGCAGAGCAAGGAGGAGATGGTGGAGAGATAGATGGCGCAGAAGTTGAACCGAAGAAAGGCGAAGTTACACCGCCTAGAGATGAGGAGGAACCCTCAAAGAAAAGGAAGGTTTCCCCTCCAAAACCTTCTTCAAGGAAAAAAATGAAAGCAACCAAGACTAAATTTGAGACCACCCTCACTTCAGATGACTTCGACTTCGACTTTA
Organism: Picea engelmannii; assembly: GCA_009831015.1. Taxonomy (NCBI): domain Eukaryota; kingdom Viridiplantae; phylum Streptophyta; class Pinopsida; order Pinales; family Pinaceae; genus Picea; species Picea engelmannii. The sequence goes on from ML784264.1 coordinate 327,611, forward strand.
TCGTCGCAGCACTGAACGATGCTTCACTGGAGATAGCAGAGAATCAGGAAGCTAAGTAGGAGGAGGTGTTCAGTCGAATTAAGGATGAGCTCCAAGGGGTGCAGCAAGCAATAAAGTTCAGCCACGTAGTTTTCATTATGCCTTTGTCAGTAGGAACATCAGAACTAGGTGATGAGCCAACTCAACTACACGGCATTACTGATACAATCGAAGCTCACCTTCGACGAGCTTAGAAAGAGACAGCACAAGCCACTCAGGCTTTAGCACAAGTATAGAAAGACCTAGAGGAGAAACACAGTGCTACAGAATGGGAAAAGCTGGCTCTACAAGTGAAGTGGGATGAAGAAAAAGTACAGTTACAGCAAAGCAAGGAACAATTGCTCGTTGAGAAACTTGAAGTTAAGGAAATGGTTCACAGAGCACTTCACTCTGTGACAGTCATTGAAATAAAGGTTGAAGAGAGAGTCCCATAGCAAGTGGCACAACTCGAAGAAGTAATCCAGCAACTCCAACAGTGCATAGCATACTTGGAGCTCTGCACTGTGCCCGAGACTCCTCAAGACGTAAGGGACTAGGGAGAAGCAATTTCCCACAGCATAGTTGACAAATTAAAATATCTTACCTTGGAGTGCAAGCAGTTGAGTAACCAAAGTGCCCACACATATGAGAACCTCACTAAGAACCCGGAGTTACAGACGCTGGAGTCGCAGCTCCAGGAATCGAAGCAGCACACAGATACGCTACAGGCACAACTGAAGGCCATGTCAGCTATAGATAGAATGAATAGGTCTCATGAACAATGTACAGCTCAGCAGCGTATCCATATGCTTCAAAGAAAAGTGACAGAAGTCACTCAACAACTTCAACCTATGCAAGATAAGGCATGCTATTTATTTACAGAGGTGGAGAGCCAAGGAGTAGAATTAGAACAGGTTGTCACCGCAGTAGAATAGTGCCTAGAAGGTCCAATGAATGACGCAGTCATCCAGGAGTTCACCGAACAAGAGGCCACAACAAAGCAGCAAGTTGAAGCATATTGGGCAAAGCTCAAGGCATTCGAAGCTGAACTGGTAAGACCAAAGTGACTCGAGACGAGTCACAGGTGAGTGTTGGGGGCCTATTGTCCCTTGACCAAGTTTTGGAGTTTCTTGGTCATATTGACCTATTTTGAGACTTCGAAAGCCTGTCGAAGGAGGAGCACAAGACGAAGCGAAGATCTCGAGATCTAGGCTCCCTTTCAGGGCCCTTTTTGGGTTTTTGGGAATATGTAATGGGAATGGGATGTCGACCCATGGGTTTACCCATGTTTAGGCCTATTTTGTATGTATAAATAGAAGGATAGGCAATGTAAGTTGGTAGTAGTTGAAGAGAATAGTGCATCTATGTGATGTGAATGTATGCTAAGTGCGAGTAGAGTTTGTAAGTGCTTTTTGCATGACTGTAAGAGACTTGCAGAGCTAAGTGCAGGTCCTTGTAGCAAGTTGTGGAGAGATTAGTGATGTGAGCGCAAGGAAGAAGGATCTAGTGAGTTGTGCAGATGTTTTGTCCTATGCGGAGTAAGGGTTTTGATGGCTTTGTGCTTGTAACCGATTGACTGAAGACAATAAAGAAGAAGAGTTGGTGGACATAGCCCCAGAGTGGGCATGAACCACGTAAACGTTGTGTTATGAGCTTTGTGCTTTGTCTTGATGTGTTCATATGTTATATGCTAAGTGCTCTGAAAAGATAAATCTTCTTATTCTTAGTGCTATCAGTAGGTAGAATGATAGATCTGATATACATGAATATGCTTAGTGCTTGATCTACCAGATCTGACCTATTTACTTATGATAAGTGCTTAAATACATTAGATCAGTGTTAATGCTGTGAAGTTTTATCTTATAAGTGAAGTGGTTATTGATTGTATATTGAAGAACTGACGGTGCTAAGTGATTTATTAAGTAGTACAATCACATATCTGTGTCCCAGCTAAGGTTGCAGACACCTGAGTCTTGGACCCACCCCTACCTCTACCTCGGGTGAGACTTCATCTTCTTCACAGTTGTTGTCGAAAGGGCTGGTAGTTAGGGTTTTGTTGGTGCATTGTTGTAGTGTTGAACCCTGGGTCTACCCCCAACAGTATCTTTCCTAAGGATAGGGCATTCAAATTTTTATCTTCCTTCTTATATTAGATCCTCATTTCCTGTCTCTATCGTATTTATTCTTATCAAGGGCTCTCCAACCGTGGTGATCATGCTCGTATCTAAGTTCAAGATCGGAAGACATGCTTCAGTGAAGGAGCTTCAGGCATTCATCGGTTGAGATCCACATAACATCCACGGGAATCCATTGCCAGGTTCTCTCCACTCACAGGGAAATTCCATTCATCACCTAAGCCAATGACAGACTAGATATAAATATATCATACCATATGTAGAGGATTTTGGTGCTTTGGCGCCTTGGCACTTCGGTGTTGAATGCCTCTTTATTGTTCACATACGAGACCTCCCAGAGTCTCTAAAACCTGAAGCCTCGTAAGCTTGCCACGTGACTCTGGCCTTCATGCCCTTTTGTCTCTCTCTAATGCTACACCCCAAATCCTCCAAACTCCCAGAGTTCTGTTCACTTCACCAACCACTTTAGCTAGGCGGGCACGTACCAGGGGCTGACACGTAGAAGGGATCAGCGGTGACATGTGTCACGTATCAATAGGCATATAGGGTCTACAAAAAGAAAAAATTGAGTTGACACATGGCACATTGATCATGGGTCCATGTCACCCTGGTGACGTTGGCTTGTCGCATCACACCAGACTGACAGTCTTCTATCATCCATCAAATCTCACGGTCGAGATCCAGCCACATATATCCATAGATCCACAACTCACATTGCTTCGTGATTCCGGCCTTCGGGAGTTTTGCGATGCAAACTCCTCTTTTCTCCTAGAGTTGGTCATCATTGGGATGACCACAACCTAGATCTGACGGTTAGGAAAAGTCCCGAAGCATCCTCGAATTGACAGCTCTCATTATTTCGGGCTTCAGAGCTTATCGACACACCACACCTCAAATTCCCTGGAGTGCCCAGTCTCTGGACTAAAGGATCTAGCGCCATGTGTCCCCTATATATCGATGGTTGATAGGGATCCCAAAGGATCCTTTGGTCCACAGTCCACAGTACTTCGCGACTCCAACCTTTGGGGAATTTGATGTTACAATCACCCCTATCCTCCTAAAGAGTTCAACGTGAGGCTGACTACATCGTAAATCCGACTGCTAGGAAAGAACCTGAAGGATCCCTAGATCTATAATATTGGTCACTTTGTAGCTCCGACCTTTGGGGGTTTTGGCTTTATTGCCACTCCATTCTCTCGAAGCAGGAATTCATCGAAGTACCATGTGCAGGTCCCTCCTCCCGGATGATCGGATGCTAGGCAGGGCTCCTGAAGATCTCCCCCAAATATACGACTCTCCTGTACTTCGTAACTTCGACATTCAGGGAGTTTGATGCTATGGCATCTCCATTCTCCCAAAGTGGTACTCCGTCGAATTCGTCTCAGTGTAGCTCCAACGGCTGAGGGAACCTCTGAACATTCTCGATTGGTGGCTCGCGTTACTTCGCGATGGGGGGTTGGATCTCGGTTTAGTCGGTAAGATAAGTTCATCTAACCACTAGGGAAACCGCCCAACATCGGTCAACCTTATAGGTAACCATAACTCTCAGTCACCTTCGGCCGGTTTGTGACTATTAGGGCCGAAAATACTCTAAAGTCCCAAACTTCCGAATCTCCGAAGTCAGAAGGAATTGGCTCCCTTAGTCTTAGCATAGGGTTCCTAGATCTTGGTCACATGGGTCCTTCTAACTCACGCGAGTTAAGAACAACTTCCTCCTCATGAACTTGTTGAGAACTTGGGCATAATGTCTCGGTCGCACAGCAAGGAGTCTGAAGAAGATATCTTCTTCAACTGGAATGGGCTAGATGGAAGCAATACTTTATATCTCGGTCATCTTATAGGTTTACATCCCACGACACCTCGAAGGCTAAGTTGGGGTATATAGACGATCAATCAGAAGAATAAGTTCACAACAATATAAATGCATACACATAGCTTGATCATTCAATACATAAACCATTCTTAGATGTATAAATACATGCATTCATCCATTATTCCAATTCAATACATTAAGTATGAAAACACTTATCAGAACTAGATAACATGATGTGACTATTGAAAGGGGTGCATGTTTCCACCCAACCATAGGCTCAGTCACTCCTAACGGATTTTCCATTGGCCGCCCTCGAGCTAGACCACGATGCTCTAAGAGAGAATTCTTTCTTTCGGCTCAGCAACAGTCAAGGACTTAGGTTACTCTCCTCCTCCCACTGGATATTGGCAATGGATTCTCTCTATACCAAGCAAGGAGGCATGCCTGAGTACTTCCTCAGTCACTCAGCACCCTCATTTATTAGCTTGTATCATAACCCTGCTAGCCACTTCTTGCGACCAAAACACGTTCATTTCTCAGTTATCCCTCAAAATTGAGAGCTTATTCTCTCTTCTTTGCTTCTTTTCGCAACTCTTCCTCTACCCACCACACCTTCGTTTCTTGCCTTCCTTAGAAAGATTGTGTGTGGCATGAATTCCCAGTCTGTGGTCAGGTCTGAAAGACTTACAGATGAGCACTCTTCCCCATCCCCGCATTAACTCTTGAGGAGGTCTTCCCACCTACCAGCCTGATTGTAATTCATTCCTGGGTCAAAGGACTATTCTGGTCCTGAGAAAATAAATCCAACAAGGTACTGGTTTGGTTGGGGTTATCTCAACCATTCATGGTTCCCCTCACCATCTATTTCATAGTATATGTGGTCTATCTTGGAAAACCCCCCTTTTAGCAGTTATGCAACACTTATCCATTTTCTCTTAATAACAAAAATTACATTCATTGGCCTTTTATACAAAGGTTCATCAAATCAAACATTCACACATATCGAGTTTTACATAGTCTCTTGGCCAATATATTTATATTTACAAATTGGGGGAAACAAGGGTGTTATAATCCCTTCCCCCTTAAAGGAACATCATCCCTAATGTTCTATCAGTCAATGTGTTTTGTATATACATAAGTACATAAAAATGTATATGCATGTTTCATGGCATCCTCCATTTCCCATGTGGCCTCATCTGGGCCAAAGTGTTTCCACTACACCTTGACTTGTGCAATGGTTTTGTTCCTGAGTGTGGTTTCCTTCCTATCTAGTATGCATTGAGATTTTGGTAGGAATTCTCCCTTCGGCTGTAAGGTCCCCGACCACCCATAGTCGGGCCACGCTACACGAGAGAACTCTTACGTTCTCTCTGGGGAACATACTGTAACATACCCAGCTTCTATTTTGAGCTATGCCACATAAAATTTTCTAATTGTATGCAATTAAAAACATATACACGCAGACCTCTTGTGGAATCCTTATATATTAAACGTAAACATACAAATACATATGTAAATGCACGAATCCATACTTAAATAACAGTAAATGCATACATGCAGCATATACAGGAAATACCCATAAAAATAAACATGTAAATAACAATGCAGCATGTAAATTTATCACACAATTGGCACTTATCTTGGTAAGAATGTCACCAACTACATGCAGACCTTCCATGAACCTCTCATCCTTAGACCACACTGTTCATCACTCTCAATAGTGAGTCAGCCCCGAGCTGGGACTAAACTCCACCCAAGTTAAAGGGATTCCTAACCAGGCTAAAGGCTCATAGACAACAGGAAATATTCTGTCATGGTGCTCACTCAACTAATAGCCTACAGTCCCTCATTCCCCACATGCTTGTCCCACCCAGGAAGTGTGCCCCTTCTCTTCTCAACAGTCCTTTGGTTTCCCCACTTCCTTTCCGGGCTTCAGCAATAGGCCAGACGGGAAGTCTCAGAGCATTGTAGTTGTAGTTTAGCACCTTCAGGAAATCAATTCTCAACAATTCTCTCACCCAGAGAATTGCTCATGGGCCTGACAACCCGCCTCTTCAATAGCCCACGGGCCTGACAACCCACTTCTTCAGTCCCACTCCCCAGCTAACCAGCTACACCAACACAAACTGGCTATGGATACAAGTTCAGATACAGTGAAATGAATGTATGAGGATAATTGGCTGCATGAGTGAAAATGGTCATGGAATCATGGCTAAATGATGGAAGGAATTATGGAAAAGATGATGGTAAGAATGATGGGGGGGTGTGAAAATGAACTAAGTCCCAACAATATGTATGCATGTCCACAACTTGACACTTGTCATGTTGGGAGCTACTTTGGTCCACTTGTCCCCAACTTTAGAACTTAGGATAAAATAATTATCCATACTTTATGATTTAAGAAATATTAATATAATATTCCTTTTTGGCTTAAGCTCCCTGGCTTAGCCCTTTTCCTTAACTTTTAGGCCCCACTATTTCCCTAACTAGTGGATTTTAGTCCCCCATCTTTTTTATCGTGGTCAGTCTGCGCACAGTGATGTATTTTATATTAAATATGAGACATGTACAAAAACAGGTGCACTGGCATTTAACATCTAGGCTCTCCAGCCTAATCAAAACATAAGCATCCTAGCTTATAATAACTGGCTCACCAGCCTATAAAACATATCATATACACAAAGTCTCCATGGCCTTAACATCGCGCACACTTTAGATGTTGCGCGCGGTATCCTGGAATGTGGTCATTTCATCATTTTTACAGCACAGTACCTGCGTGCACTATGCCATGAAAGGTGCATACAAAATTATATCAAAACAGCTCACCAACTTAAGTACATTATTACATTTACAATTGGTTCAGCCTGGGGATATCACAATCCCCTCCCCTTATTTATGCACTATCCTCAGTGCATTATATACCATGTACCATTCCAATTCTCTAAAATTTCCAATCTTTAGCTATTGAAAGCTTGTTATCCATCTGGTGCTCTGCTTTCTAGCACCAATTCTCATACTTATACTGCAACTAGAAGTCAATTTCTCTATTCCATAGAGTTGCTTCAGGAAATAATTCAGCTAACTGTTCCTTATTACATGTTTCAATTATACTTCATTGAAGCAGCAACTGGTTGTAGATCCATGACGTTCCACCCAGCCTTATATCTCACTGTTGATAAAGTCTCAACACCATACCATTCCCAAGCATGGGATATAACTCCATCAAGACAATGGCTACCCAAGATAACCACGACTCACAATCAATATCAACATAGTCTAGGCCAAGGTACCAAACCTCAACAACACTCCAACCAATGGTCTCTCTTCCCCACATGCCTATACAACCCAAGGTAGTATGCACCTTCACTGTCCAACAGTTCATCGGCTGCTCAACTTCCCTTCCAGGGCTCCAGCACAGGTTGGATAGGAAGTCTTGGAGCACCGTGGTTCTAGGAGTTCCAACTTTAATCATTATCATCTCACCTGCATCATACACATGCAGTTATCATGAGAGAGCATTATAAAAAAAAAATCCATTTTAGAAATCCAATTAATTTCATAATGAAGTTGACTTTTTTCCAAAATATGAAATTTTGTTTCATAATTTTTCATTGTTGTTGCAATAATAAGATGTAATTTTCCTTATGGATTTCATCAAGCACCATGCTATTTATTTTTATTTTTATTTATTTATTTTTAGCAATGATTATATATTGCATACAACCAGCAATTGTCAGTATTTTATGTATATCATAATTCAACATGCACATCACCTTATGAAATGATCTTAGAATTGTCTGCGCCTAGAAATTCAATCACAATTACCAAACAATTTAAGCAAATAGAATGACTCATCATTCTATGCATATGCATGTTCATAATTAACAATAGTAAGTTTAATTCTTCAGTTTTTTTGAACGGGAAATTTTCTGTAGTCACTATTCCTGTGACTACTTCACTTGCAACTTTCCTGTTGCAATGTTTAACAGTTCCTGAAATGTTCTCAACTTCTCGAGTTAGCAACATTTCAACCATTAGTATAATTATTTCCATGCAAAAACATATATACATGCACTCACATAATGCATTCAACAAAATGCATTTAAGTATACAATTCCATCATGTATGAGTGTAACTATGCCACTTACTAGGCATGAGTGCAACTCTCAATGCCTATTTATTCAATGCACCTTTGCATTGATTTTCAGAATGAGCTTTATCTAAGTCATGCATCTCACCATCCATAAATTGGAAATCTGGCCAATGTCTTGACCCATATCCACACACTTCCCATTGTCTTCCCAATTACTTGGATGCATTCCCTTTCGACCTGAACACTACACCAAAAATACAATTCTGTAGTGTTTGTTAGTGTTAGCAAAAAGGTTGCAGTCCAAGTTTTATTTAAAGTAGGAAGCTCATTGGGTATTTGTGTGGCACGTAACCTTTCTATAACCATACCTTGCCATATCCAACCATGTCCTGGTCTCATACATGACTAGATTTCTTAGCATCATTCCTATAACAAGTTCTTATATTTTATTTCTTTGGTTAGTGTCTCATAACCAAATTAACATGACATGCTACTATGTCAGTGTGTGCATTCAAAAGCTAAAAGCTTTGATAACTATAACAGGCCTCTAGCCTTTACCACACCTAGTGGTAACTTAATCATGTCAATGCATGTAAACAATACCATACATTGTAGTATAAAATTCAATTTGGGGAAATTCTTACTTGGATTTCCCTTTAGCAATTATACAACATAATTTCCAAAAGAGAGATACTTACCTGCATGGCTGCCATTAAACGAGTTTAATGCTACATGATTAGTTGGTGACTATAGAAGTTCTCATGCTTCCTTATCAGCCTTATAATTCAATATTCCAACCTTATGTTGCTTCCATCTGTGTTCAGCAACATTATCAACAACACTTGCAAACATGCAAGCATTATCACCCTATGGTTGTCCCAACAAGCAATAAAAAACTTGTTGCTACAGTAATTGTTGCAACTTCTTTCTTCCTGTATCACGTTTCCTTGTTTATCCCAAAAGTCTTCCATTCTCCTGGATTCATGAACCTTCAAGTGCTCTTCACTGTAATTATTGTGCATGAATATTTCTTATCTGAGCACTTTCTAGCCAAAACACTCTTGGTGTTGTTGGGGAAAAACACCCTACGGACTAGCAAATAGAGTTCAGACTTTGCATGCAGATATGATCGAATAGAAATTACTTTCTACCTTCATCCCTAGATTTAAATCCCCTTTTCTTAGTAAATGCATGGAAATATCAACCTACCTCGTTCACGTCGTTTGATGTCGATCCTCCGTTGAGCTTGATTACTTGTTCGCAATACTCCTTCCAAAGTTGACCTACATTCAAGACAAGCAACAACTATGCATGCATACTACTTATATACTAACGAGTTAGAAATCAAAACATATATTGATCAAACTATAAACAGTTCATGAAGGGATATGAGTTGGCAAAGAAGGGATATGAGTTGGCCTGATGCCACGTAAGCATGTGTGGTGCAATTTAGGGTTATAACAGATGCCCCTTAATGTGTGAGGTCAGAAGAGCATCTGATGGCCGAAATACATTAACAATATTTACTGATGTGCCGAACGATTGAGCCCAAGGATCAGGAACCGGGAGGTGTCGTCTGCAAAATAACAAATGTCTCACCGAGGCGGGCATACCCATGCTCGGGATAAAATAGAACCATGGCTACCAATCAAATACACTGTAGATCCATGTCAAATAACTATAAAGAGTAGCTACGAACAATACACAGCGGAGCTACATCTCAAAATCAGAAAGATATACATATAGAGTATCCATCTTCTAGAAGTTGATTCGGCCTGATGGCTGGAGATGAGATCTTCAGATCTCGAGCAACAACTTCAAAATCTTCAAAACTCAGGTAGGAGTGTAATATGAGTGTACGACTGCATTATCCAGAGGTCTTCGACAGCTCGTCAGTCATGGACTTGATAATCTTGATGATTGGATTGAAGGCTTCAGTGATTTCGAACAAGGACTTGATTGGATGTTCAGGATGGTCGGGTATGCGGACAAGAGACATATTGCAAAGGGGCTGACTCAGGTTTAGTGACAAACTTCCCTTGGACAATAGCACGACAAATGATGAGACTCGAGCAGGATGTATGTTAATCATAAGTCTATGAAGTAGGAGGCAACGCAAACTCTCCATATGTTTGGAAGAATAACCAAACGGTGGAGGACACAACTCCATCTAGGGAGAAAAGCTTCCTAAGGGCGTACTACATCCCATAGTCTAATGAACAAATGGACAGATGTGCTTTATCCAAGGGCGACTCATTATGCTGCCAACAAAGAAAATATTTTTCCCTTCCTCTTTTTGGGGTATATTTGATTTTTTTGTTCTTTTCAATAATTGTGGAAAAAAGAATAAAGGAATATTATGTTATAATGGAGGAACGAGTATTGCAAACATACAAGTTCAAGGCACAAGGACAAGACTGATGTTCTAGTAAAATGATACTCAGGAAAAATCCTCCGGCGGCCAAAGGTGTTAAGACGCAGAAGCAAACTGTCACAAGGCTGGTGTATAAGGTATGCAAATGTGGTTAATAAAACACACAATGGTAACGTCCTTCGATGTAAGTTTAATGAGCCCAGAGAAGGTAAGCTCGGTGGATTTTCATATTTAGAGAGTCTGAAAAAACATAAAAGGAGACTCCATTGGGGTACCTTTTTCGAATATAGTCTAGTTGGTTCGAAATAGGGGTAAACTAGCACCGATTAGACGTCGATTCAAAACCATTTTAATGAGTGTGACAAGGACAAGATCACTCGGCCATTTTTTCATTTTTAAGGAGTCTAAAAAAAGCTTAACTATGGACTCCGTCAGGAATATTCTTCTGGACCAATTTAACGAGTGTGAAAGAATAAGTTCGCTCGGCAATCTTTTCAATTTTAGGGAGTCTGAAAAGAGCTTGACTATGGACTCCATGGGAATTTCTTTTTCGTAAGTTTAGTCCCCCAGGCCCGAAAAAGGGATAAAATTATACCTGAGAATACTATTCTAAAGAACGGAAGTTCCATAGAGTATACCTTTGTTCGTACAGTTGACCGTCCGGACCGAAAAAGGGGTAAACTACCACCAGACAGACGTGCCTTCAAATTTCATTTTAACGAGCATGAAAGGCCACAAGATCGCTCGGCAATCTTTTCATGTTTAGAGGGTCTGAAAAGGGCTTAAAAGGAGACCCGTTATTTTTTGGGAGTCCTGAGGGTGAGATCAAAAGCGAAGAAGAATCATGCAAATGAGGCTCAAACTCATATTCTGGAAAGACTATAAGGACTCTCGAGCCTACAGTGTGTTAGAGACAGCATGGACACCATAATGCAACCAGGACCTACCTAGGGCATCCATGTTCTGGTAAGCTCTACCGCCAAGTTGCAACACTTCTAAAGCAGATATGATGGTTTCGTTTTACAACATGATGGGATCGATCCTATGGCAGAGGAAAAAGAAAATGAGATACAAAAGTCAGAGTAGTAACCTAACCTATATGCTCAAGTTGATTCTTGGAAAAAATTTCTCAAAACTTAAAAAAAGTGTCCCAATACCCGATCAAATCCCTCCCATATAAATCCTGAATCACTCTAAATGGTTTTTGGTATAAAGAAATTGAAAAGGGAGGCCAAAAAAGTGACAAAAAGAGGCCAAAAAGTCTATAAATAGAAGTTGGCAGCTCATTATCACCATTTTTGATTTGGAAATTGACTCTGGAGCCAAAATACCCCCTTTGCTAAAAACGGTGTTTCTGGGAGCTCCAGTGGACGAAACGAACTTACGCTTGGACCAAGTAAGTACAAACTCCCCTATCTAGCTATTCAATTCTTCAATTTTGCATTTGATTTCGTTTTTTAGGTGGGCGTCGACCTTTAAAAGGTCGGCCCTAGGTCCACGCAGCCTGTCTCTGGACAGACCGCGTGTACACTCGGGCAGAGTAAAGCCTGCCTGTGTGGACCCCCTTTTATTGGCAAAAAGAACTAAAGAGCAAGCACTGACCCTCCTGAACTTGGTTGTTTTGGCAGGATGTATGTCCAGTGGAGGGAAAGGGAGCATGAAGCAATCAGTGAGTTGGTCGTGGGAGATCCGAATGTCGTAGCCATGTTGATGCAATGTGGTTTACTTAAGTTCTTCATGTTTCCATTTATGCGAGCGTAACCAAGGATATCGAATGCCTTGATTGACTACTGGCACCCTGATGCAGAGGCCTTCATGCTAGAGGGGCAATCACTGGTGCCCACCACTGAGGATATCTAATTTTTGACTGGCCTCCCAAGGAGAGGGGAACCAGTCAATTTCAGGACGTTTCCTGCGGGGCCGCATAACATAGCGTAACTGATAGCCGAGCACTGTGAGGATGGGAAAAACTGTGTGAGCTCCCAAGTGCCCATAAGTAAGATTACTAACCTATCGCTGCAAGTGATATTATTTCTTATTGGGCGGATTACCGGTTCAGCGGCCTTGCATCAGGCATCTCACGCACAGATGAACTGTGTTATCCAGTGCTTGAATGCATAGATTTTTGACTGGAGTACCACACTACTTGAGTGTATGAAGAGGCAATTGACAGATTGCTGACAACGGACATAGAGGAACTTTGAGTTCGAGACGATTTTGTGTTCATTCTTCTTTGAGAGAGTGGCGAGCTTTAGTCCTCGGGAAGTGGTACGAGGACATCAGGCCTCTTTTCCTGAAGTATGTAGATGGGCAGTATTATTGTCGCGATAGGGTGGTGGAAGGACCAATGAGTCCTTCGACGATGACTTTTTTGCATGGCTATCGCAGCAGATCCTGAGATAGACTTTTCTAGAGATCCTAAGATACTCGTGCCTCCTGGTGAGGAGGGAGGGGAGATGGGTAAGTCTCCACCTTTGTAGTTTTTTATTGTTTGTATATATAATTTTTATGTCATTTTTGTTATATATATCATTTTTTTGTATGCCAGAGTATTTGACGGGTATATGTTTGTTGCATGCAGATGTGGGAACCATGCGACCTGCCGATTATGCACAGAACAGGCGTTGTCCTCAGCCAGAAGCCGTAGTTGCCGCCACCAGGGGACCAGCAGTAGCAGGGAACCTCCCAGCTGGGGAGGCTGAGAGGGTCCTTAGACGAGTTGAGTGGAACTTCACTTCACTCACTTGCATAGTCTTGATGGCAGAGATAGAGGACCTGTCGCCATCCATGCAGCCTCATGTAGTGGGGGAACCTCGGATGTGGGTCTGATTGTTTAGGGGTTTAGCCCATGCTGTGGACTATTATAATGGGGCCCATAGGCCCTGAACATATTTAGACTTTTTACGTGCCACGAGCACTACTTGTATATATTTTTTGAGGGCATAAGCCATGTGACTCGTTATTAGTCCCATTTTTTAGGCGCTTGCGTCCATCTATGTACTCTGGTTATTTTATGATGTTATATATGGTTTTTTCTTGATCTTTTGTGTCTTATGGATAACGTGTGAAAAAATGTATTTACATGCATATGTCAATGTTCTTTCATATGTGTGCAAGATGCCAATCTAAAATTTGATTAGCTAGAGTATCTGTAATTTGGTTTAATCTCCTAGGAACATGAAAATATGTAATATAATCAAAGTTTTGTTCTAAGAGACGTACCCTAAGGAATCGTCGGTGTAAGTTTGTATCATGAACCCGGTATACTCTGTTTAGCTGAGACACATCCATTTGAGTGTCGAGATAGACCCGGAGATGAGAGATACCCAATGACAAAGCGTCATGAAGCAACTCAATAACTGCACTATACTCGGCGACATTATTTGTGGTGTCACCTAAGCATATACCTCTGGAAGATAACAATTGGCCCTGAGGTGTAAAGATTACCCAAGCTGCGGAGGCAAGCCTCCGAGTGTGCCGACTAGCACCGTCTTCATACCCAACGAACACCTCGGAATCACTTGACATATGCCATATTGACGAAAGATAACATCAATGACACGTTCATAACACTTAAAAGAAACTAAAAAGTAATAGTACAAAGACTATACATATGTTACAAAAAGTTACCCACAGTGACCTGCCTATGAATAATACTTCTTGAGGTAGAGCCCATTTCTAGGCTCTGCCAAAGCATTCCCTTCATAATCAACCAGACGATAAGCACCCTTTTTTAATACCTCTTTGATGATGAAAGGTCCGAACCACATGGGTTTGAATTTTCCTGCCCCCAGGGGGTCCTTATCTTGGTCATAGACCAGGACAAGGTCACCTTCAGAGAAAATCCGAGGATGAACGGACCTATCATACTGACACTTGACCTTATGTTTGTGAGCCTC
>ML784264.1:341992-371336 GCA_009831015.1 Picea engelmannii
AACCACATGGGTTTGAATTTTCCTGCCCCCAGGGGGTCCTTATCTTGGTCATAGACCAGGACAAGGTCACCTTCAGAGAAAATCCGAGGATGAACGGACCTATCATACTGACACTTGACCTTATGTTTGTGAGCCTCGTTGGCAAGGGACACATCACGACACTATTCATTGAGTTGCTCAAGGTGTACTAACCGTTCTTCAAGTGGAGAAGTGTCTGGCAATAATTGTATTGCCAATTTTAGAGATGGGATCTGACATTCGATGGGCAAGACTGCCTCCAGCCTGTAAACTAGTTGAAAAGGTGAGCAACTGGTTGCAGTCTTAACAGATGTTCGGTAAGCCCATAATGTCGAGTATAACATCAAATGCCAATTTGACTTGGCTGAGTTGATAGTTTGTTGTAGAATAGTCTTAAGAGTTTTGTTTACAGCTTCCACCTGCCCATTGGCTTGGGGGTAGTAGGGTGATGAATGCTCTTACCGTAACCCAAGCTTTGATGTTAATTTGGTCATCATTTGGTTCTGAAAGTGACTGCCATGGTTAGTAATAATCTCTCTTGGGACACCGAACCTTGCTATGATCTGGTTGAATAAGAAGAGAGTTGCAGTCTCTCCATCTTCTTTAAACGTTGGCATAGCTTCAACCCACTTCGTGAAGTAGTCTACAGCTATGATGATATAGCGGTGCCCCCTTGTTGAAGGGGGGTTGCAAGTAGTGTAATCAATCCCCCACTTGGTGAAGGGACCAACTGTGATGACAGGAAACATGGGAGCGGGATGTGCCCTCATCTTCTCAGAAAAGATTTGGCACGGATGCCACTTCTTGACCGATTCTATACAATCTTTGATAAGTGTCGTCCAGAAGTAACCTGCTCGTAGAATCTTTTGGGTTGTTGCCAACCCAGAAAAATGACCGCCACAAGCTTCGGTATGGCAATCATTGAGCACGATAAGTGCCTCCTCATGTGTGAGACATTGACGTAAGATGCAATCTACACCTCTCCGATACAATGTATTATCGAGTATGAGATAATTCTTAGCCTGATGGCGTATACGTCGACGCTCATCACGAGAAGCAGAAGTGGGGCACTTCAAAGTCTGGAGATAGATAAGTATATCTCCGTACCAGGGATCTGAAGATGTGATTAAAAACATATCTCCCTAGATAGGTGATTCTTCAAGCACAATGTCACCTGACTCAACCGGAAGTTCCGAAATAAGCTCTGGGAAGACCAATGACTTTTTGGACTTTGCTGAAACAAAGTCTAAGTCAAATTCTTGGAGGATGAATATCCATCTACTGATTTTTTCGCTTATAACCCATCGTGTCAACATGTACTAGAATGGATTCACAATAGCAATGATGGTGGTCTTGCAAAACAGAACATAATGACGGAACTGTTGAACAGCATGAACTGCTGCCAACGCAAGTTTTTCGATATGAGAATAATTGAGTTCCGGTCCTACATGGCCTCAGCTCAGGTAATAGATCATGTATTCTGAGAAAAAATCATCTTCCTGAACTAAAACCATGCCAATGGTTGACTTTGCGGTGGCCAAATATAATAAGAAATCCTTGTTATAGTTAGGTGGTTGTAGCAGAGGTGCAGTTGTGAGGGCGTGTTTCAATGCGTCAAAAGAGCGTTGAGCGGCATTGTCCCAATAAAAAGGAACGTCTTTCTTCAGTAAGCGCATAAATCCCTTGGTGATTTCGGCATAGTTGGCGATGAAGGGTCATAAAAAAATTGCCTTGCCTTGTAGACTCTGAAGTTGAAGGATTGTGTGTGGGGGGGGCAACTGGATTATTGCCTCCACCTTGAGAGGATTGACCACGATCCTTGTTGTTGATACTATGAAACCTAACAAACATCCTGACGTTACGTAGAAGTTGCACTTGTTTGGATTCAAGCGAATCCTAAAGTAGCGACAGCGTTCGAAGATTAGTCTAAGGTGTGTGGGATGATCCACTCTCTTGCGAGATCGGGATGATAAATCATCTAGATAGGCCTCGACTATATGCTTAAGATCGTGAAAGGAAAAAGACATGGCCCACTGGAATGTGGCTCCAGCATTTTTAAGACCAAAAGGTATCTTACGATATGCGAATGTACCCCGCGGACAAATGAATGTCATTTTGTGTTGGTCTTCGGGTCTGATTTGGATTTGATTATATCCCGAAAAACCGTCCATGAAAGAAAAGGCTTTGTAACCAGCACATTCATCAATGATCTGGTCAATGAATGGTGTTGGAAAATTATATTTGGAACATGCCTTGTTCAAATCACGAAAATCGGTACATACACAAATCGTGCCTTGTTTTGTATTGACCGACATAGGATTTGACACCCATTGAGTCAAATGGATAGGATAGATAAAACTTGCCTTTAGCAATTTCTCAACCTCAACCTTGATGGCTGCTACTTTCTTGGGATTAACTGGACGAAGCTTTTGTCGAATAGGCTTGGCATCAGGATACATTGTGATTTCATGTTCAACTATTTTTGGATCGATACCTGGCATTTCCTCATAAGACCAGGCAAAAACATCGCGGAATTCTTTGAAAAGATCTGTGTAGATTTGAATCTCTTCAGGGGAGCAATCTGCTCCGACGAAGACGTTCTCCATGACGCCAAGGTTTCGGGAGATGTTGATTGGTATTGTTTCAGTGATAGTTGCCATATTGCCCTCAGCATAAATTTCATGTATAGCTAAGAGATTAATAGGACACGGCTGATCTCCCATCATGGTCACGGTGAATTCTCCTGAGTTGATTCGACTTAATTCTGGGAGGAAATATGATCTGTGATGAAGATCTTCCCAAGGTTTGTCCAAACTAGTCATTGCTTCGATTACTGCTTCATCAGAAGGTAATACTAAGTCTAACGAATCAATGTTAGCGAGAGAACCCTGAGCCCAAATAGGCTCTAGAAGTGGATCTAACTCTTGTGCAGGAATCAGATCAGTGTTAGCTGAAGCTTGCTGGACTAAAGAGTATGCTACTTCAGTGGCAGACAAGGGCATGGACATGCCCGGATGCCCTGTCTCATCCATCGTGGCTGATGGGGAAGGAAGAATCCATGGATCCTCGAAGTAAGTCGTGCAGAACGACGAAACTTGAAAAATCTCAACCTTATGGTGATTAGATATAAATTTGATATCGCTCTGGGGAGGTGGGTAATCGAAGGTACCCATCAAGGATGGGCACAAACCAACTCCTATGTTGACGACACCTGGTTGAGGATTATCAATCATCGGGACCGTGGATGCCCCCAAAGCTGGGTCAGGTCTGGAGAAATACAATTGATCGATGGTCAATATCCATCCCTTGTGTGGAAAAAACAAGACCCGGAAAAATGTAGCAACCACAGCTTGCATAGCATAAGTCCAACTCCGTCCTAACAAGAGGTTATAGTCGAGGGGAGCATCGACTACCTCTACTTCGACACACACGGTCTTCCCTCCTAACTACATGGGGAAAGAAGGAACGATGCCATGTGGTCGGAATGAACGACCGTTGAAAGTAGTGAGGAGAGTAGGTGATGGATACAAAACGGTTTGGCCAATGGCCTTCCAACATGCCAACAACATAACGCATGTCGAGGCGCCCTCGTCGACCATTGTGCAGAAGATATTCTGTGTAAAAAAAATTGTGGGGTAAGCCACTACTATCTGAAATGCTACGTGGTAAGGCAGACGAGGTTTTAAGTCGGTTGTATCTAACATGATGGTACCCGGATTACAAGTCTCAGTAGAGCCCAAAGCGGTTAACAAGGATTTCCTCTGAGCAAGGCAGCTTTGGAGGACCTCCAAAGAAGACATCGCACAAGGGGTTTGTGATAAATCCTCCACCACAGAGTATTTTTGGGAGGCCCTTGTGTTTGGGTTATGAGAAGCTTTTTTAAATGCACCTTTTGGAATGCATGTCATTGTTTCTCCTAACGTCTTCTCAATCTGTAGAGGAAGAGATGGGAGGTCATCTTCTTTACCCTTCTCAGAAGCGCTTGGTTTACTATAATCGTGCACTCTAGTCGATATGAAAGCATCACCCCTAACCATATATACGTTCGCAGATGAGGGGTTGTTCGGAGGCGGGTAGGTTTCTTGGTTTCCCCCTTTTGTGCTTGCAAAGGCTTGAGTTAGATTTTTCCCATGTTGAAATGGGTTTGTCAACACCGCCTGTTGTTGTTGGGTGACAAATTTTGGGGCCTCTGCAAGTCAAGGACATAGATGGGTTAGGTGGTCGTCCGCACACAAATTGCATGGATACCTCGCCTTCTGTTTTTTAGTGTTGTCCCTGTCAGCATTATCATTGGGTTTTTTATCTCCCTTACCCTTATTTCGTTGTTTTTTCTTCCCTTCAAGCTGTTGGGTGGCCTTTGGGTTAGTCGACTGCACTGTGTGTACTTCCGACGTTTGGGTAGGGGGAGCAGCCAAAGCAGTAGTTTGGCTGGCTGCTATGTGTTGTATGGATAATTTTTGCAACTACTTTGTCAATTGCTCAGCGGGCTTGGTTTGTGATGAACCGAAAATACCATCAGCATGCGGTCCAGCTCTCTGTCTAGTTTTATCCAGTATTGAATGTGGCGCATCTGGCAAGATGTTGTATAATAAACCTGACTGAGAATAGAAGAGATCAAACTATTGAGCCCTCATGATGGCGTCTTCTTCAGAGAAAACTCCTGAGATTGCAACGTCTTTGGATAACTGCGGGACCAAAGACTTAAGGAACCACTCAAGCAGGAATGTTGGTGGAACTGGTACCTTGATTAAACTCTTTTGGCGTCTCCATTCTCGGATGTGATCAGATATATGGTCCGTTGTTGTCTGTTTGAAATTAGCGAGCAACTTTGTGCCAGTGTCATATCTCACAGGTAACTAGAAATGGTTAAGGAAATCCATCACCAGTTCGCTAAAAGAAGAGTATCTTGAGCGATCAAGCTCAATGTACCATTTCACGGCACTCCCAATGAGAGTACGTTGAAACAATCGCAACTGTACGGAGTCATCTTTCAATGAGTTAGATGAGCACCAAATATGGAAGGTAGTCACATGATCTCTTGAATCTTCATTAGGCTTGGCTTTGAACTTTGGAATGTCCGAAGGCAACTTCGTCGGCATAGGAGGCCAACGCGGATCGTGACAAATGGGGTCATTAAACAACCTTGTCAAATTTGGCAAGTGTAAAGTCGCCAGGAAAGGTACTTTGGGTTGCTACTGATAACCTGGGAAAAAGGGTCCTGGAGTTTGACTAGCACCAGGTTTCCAGGAAAATTTTGGCTGTTGGCCCAGATTCTGGTAGAAACCAGGGCCCTGGCTAGCGTAAGGATTTTGCATATGTGGAGACATCATCAGTTGATTTCCCAAATAGGACATAGATTGTTGGGCATGCATTGTATTTGAAGGACTTTGGGAAGGATTACCCCATGTCGGTCTCGTGGGGATAGGCATAGTAGTTTGTCCAAGGTTCCATTGATTGTGGAAAGAATTACCCCAGATCGGCGTTTCGAAGGAGGGAACGGATCCTTGCCCTGAATTCCAAGGTCCTGCTAGGTTTTCCCCCTATGCAGGAATAGTACCCTTCACAAGAGTAGATTGTCCAAAAATGGGGTTGCCCCCAGTCAGGAAAATGGCTGACGAGAAGGTGTTGTTACCAAATGTTATGTTCCAAGAAAACGGTGTCGAACCTATTGGCATACTATGCGAAGGTGTTCCTTGACTCCCCGCTCCAAATAAACTATTGTGTGTAGGTTGCCCGATAGATTTCTAATGCGATCCACTGAGTGAAGGGGACGAAGGAGGGATATGACCTCCTCCGTAAGGAAAAGCGTTAAAAAGGACAGGAGTGCCTCCCATGTGACCTTGCAGAGGAGTGCTAGAGCTCCTTGCCCCCAGACCCAAAGTTTGTAAAGTGGAGTAGGAAAGTACAGGACTTGTACCTGAACTAGGCATACCGTATGAGAACGGAGGGCCTGTCGCACTAGGTGTAAAAGGGGTTGTGGCCATCACCAAAGACGGGTTCAGACAACTATGTGAAGTAGTTGCGGTCGAGAGCATGGTGGCTCGAACTGACGACGGTAAGTTAGGAGATGACAGCTCTCCTGTGGTGACAACCGTGGTGGTAATTGAAGAATTCCCAAAAGGAGTAACAGCATTTGTTTCCATTGTTGTGTGCGACACTATCTAGCGCTCGTGAAATTGAATTGGTACAATAACAAGTGCCAAGAAATCAGTGGTTGAGGTTTCAACTGGGCCAAGAGCAGTTGCTTCAAGGTCCAAAACGGTTGATTCCTCTAGGGGTTGTTTGGGCACAATGGTTTGTAACCCGGTCGCTTCAAAAGACCCTTGTTGGTCTAGCTTACACCTTAAAGGTGGCGGAGGTGGCTCCAGTGTAATCGGCGGCAGGCCAAGAAGCCTTCATGACCGGCGGAGCTCGGGATCCTCCACTGTGTGAGAAGATCCAAGACACTCTAAGGTAGTCTAAATGCTCAAAAGTAACACCCACTACAGAATAATGCCTAGAAGATAAGACAAGCAAACACTAAATTAATTTGAAGAACAGTTACAACAACCAACACTAGAGCAACTTACCGGTGCAAGTGCAACTCGAACATGGAAGCACCCTCCAGGTATACTCTGCAAAGCGTAGCCCAATGTATGTCCTAGGTACCATGGTATACCCCCGCAGTCACCTATGTATGTCCCTAACAAAGATTGGCAACTAGTTTGTCAGCACGCAAACAGTCACCAAGTGAGTACAGTCGAAAGTTGGGTAGACCACAATGAGCAAGGTATCAAGCCCGAAACCTGTCAAGGGTATCGAGAGCAAATGGTCTGGAAGACAACTGAGGACCTCGAACGGATTCGAGACCCACGAAGCCCCGTGGCAAATGAAAACGACGAAATCCCAAAACAAGCCCTCTATATGTGTTCTCCACTACGATTGGTCTGGCTTTGGAGGGGTTATCTTCGCTACCTTTCCGTACGCGACCTCGTGTTTATCCCCTGTGTTAGAGGGGGGTCCAGGATAACTTTCATGAAACTAGACTTAGACACTCCCTATCTTAGACTCCAATGTTTGATTTTAAATGGCCTTGAAGAGTTTCCTCTCCAACCTAATCCAAGGCCCTAGTCCTGAACTAGTTTGTGAACTATACAAACATAAAAAGTCTAGTAGATTTTAAATTTAGCATTAATTTTATGGATATGTCTTACGTCAAGGGGTATGAGGGTGAAACTGATGATGTGTAAAAGACAAAATCAAAAAATGAATGAAAAAGACGGAAACAAAACTTTTACTGAATGCAAAATTTCAACAACTTTTCTAAAGAAATATTTTTAATTTTTTCGAAGATTTTGGACAGCAAACTCAAAGGAATTTCACTCAACTACGAGCTACTTATAATCTAATTGAACTGCAAAAACTTATGAAATAAAATACTTTTCCCTAGCTAATGATGCTGAAACGCACTCTTCAACCAAAGAAGAAAATGAAAAGAGATTTTTTTTTATTTAAATGCTAGTAAAGCAAGAAAGGGAAAATACCGACAAGCAAAAAACCAATAAAAACAATTCTGGCCTAAATCGCAGATCGCAAAGAATCAGGTCAAAAATCACACACTAGCAATTTTCTGTTAAAAATTGATGACTCTCACACTTGTCTAAAAACCTTTTAAAATTCTTTTATTTTTATGAGAAAAAGTAAGCTAAGAGTAAAATTAATCCTAAGCTATTGATTGTTCAAACAGAGATTCAAAACACCTGAGAGGAATAATTCTTATCAAGGGAAAGGATGACTGCCTTACCCTTAGCAAAAAGTATCATGTACAAGCACGTGACTGTTACTCAAGCAGCACAAGTGAGAACGCGCGCTGAACAGAGACAGAGGGCGTGTACACGCGGGTTTACCTTGTGCAGGCTGCGTGTATGTCCAAACTCTAAGAAAAAATGAAAATAGACAGACCAAACCAGGAAGAGACCATTGATATTGATAACCAGGATCCCTTGAAGGATTGGATACTCTTTCTAATAGAAAAACAAATAATATAAGAAAAAATGATAAAGAAAAAAACAATCTGAGATAGGACTGTTAGCAAACAAGACTTAGACAAAATTCCAGAAAACCCCCTGAGAATGTGTGATTCTGACAAGGAAGAGGATGACTGCCTTTGAGGTTCTCTGAACTCTACATGCTACTGCTACCTCTACAGCTAGCGTTCACACACGGGTTGTAAGAGGATAGGGCGCGGGTACATGCGTGCAGGCCGCATGTACCTCTGTGGGTTCTAAAAAACATAGTCAAGCAAAAGTCAGGGAAAGTTGGTATGGAAAACCAAACTCCCTGCTAGCTTGGACCTTACAGAAACGAAAAGAAAAGACAGGCAACAAAAACTAGTCTTTAAACTACCCAAAAACTAAATAAAATTCCAGGAACCCTAGAGATTGTCCTCAGTATGGTCGCCAATTCTGTTGTTGGGGAAAAACACCCTACAGACTAGCAAATAGAGTTCAGACTTTGCATGTAGATATGACCGAATAGAAATTACTTTCTACCTTCATCCCTAAATTTAAATCCCCTTTTCTTAGTAAATGCATGGAAAGATCAACCTACCTCGTTCTCGGCGTTTGATGTCAATCCTCTGTTGAGCTTGATTACTTGTTCGCAATACTCCTTCCAAAGTTGACCTGCATTCAAGACAAGCAACAACTATGCATGCATACTACTTATATACTAACGAGTTAGAAATCAAAACATATACTGATCAAACTATAAACAGTTCATGAATTGGGACGGGAAAAGCATTCTCTTTATTACTTAAAATGAGTCAACTTACAAAAGCTGAGACCGTCCACCGCTCCTCGAACCTGATCCTTGGCTCCTCTTCTTCTGTCCTTCAACTACTTTGCTTTGAATCTCCTTTGGCATAAGGAAAGGCTAAAGGGTTGGGACAATGGGAATACATAAATGGGCAAAGTTTCTTTGCTATATTCTTCCTCCTCCAAATGATACCCCTACCCCTTCTTTTATAGGCTAAAAGGAGCTAGGTATTTGGACGAACCCTCGGTCATGCATGGTCGAGAGTTTCAGTTAACTCACCCATAGCTTTTTGTTCTGTCGGCAACTTTCCTTTTTTCATGCTTTTGTCGGTCCATGCGGGTTGTTTTGGGTCAGCCAGCGTGTACACATGTGAAGTAATGGATTAGGGCACGTGGGCCTTTATTCAAGAGGATTTTCCAAAGAGTTGTTCAGCAGTGTTTTGGAAAAGAAGGGATATGAGTTGGCCTAATGCCAGGTAAGCATGTGTGGTGCAATTTAGGGTTATAACACTTGGTTTCCTTTGTTTTTCCATCCAAATACTAAAATGATATTAACCTTCAAATTTTATTTATTTCCTGGATCCATCTATCCCAACTCATACTTGGATGAATTATGATTCCAATCTTGTTGTCTTATAGACTTTGGATCTTCAACATCCATTTATTTTTCGGATCCCTCTGATCCAACTCCTACATGACCCAATTTTGTTTCTAGTCATGTTTTCTGAGTAACCTTGGACAGTTAACACCAACTTCCTTCTTGAGGTACTTGATTTATCCTTTCCTTAACTGATCATATCAGTACTTGGATTTGCTTGTTGTCTATTAATTTCCCTTGTCTTGACCAATCTGATTTCAACCTGCCTTGCACAATCCAATTCTATCATATCATAAATAATGCCCTTCATACCATGCTTCCACTGCGCACTCTGATAACCATAATGGAATAATCACTCTAATTTCATAGCTAATCCATGGATATGATGCACTCCTTATCAAATATGCAATAAGCCTCTTTCTTTATCTGATTACTGTCATTCAGGTAGTCAATTCCTTTTATAATAGATTTGAATCCAATGTATTGCTTAATCTGTATATTGGCTTCTTTGGGAGTGAATTCACTTTCACTGATTCATTCATTACATGATCTATTCCTCTATCCAGATTCCATTGAATACTTGACTAACATGAGAGGACTTCATGTAGTGCCCTCCCAAGATTTTTTAGATGCACTCAGATTCATACCTTGACATTTTGTGGTCTTGGATTTTGATCATCTTATGAAATATTTTTTCATAGCACTCTTTCCCTGAGTACCTCTTCTTATTTTTAACTAAACTTCAACCTTATCACCTGTTAATAACTCAAAGTTTTTAACTCTGCAAAATGTGCAGTGAACAAAACTATGTCAGGTTAACTAACTCCACAATTTCATGAAAAATATATATATATATATATGAACCATTTGGTTCAATAATACATCAAAATTATTTCTTCTGATTTCTTGGAGTTATCACCATGACAATTTTTAAATAAGACCCAAGTCTTGAGAATTTAGAAATAACTACATCATCACGGAATCTTGATAGTTTGGAGGACCGGGAAACCATCGTGGTTTTTAAAATAGATGTGTGGCGCCTCCAGAGATACATCGGGGCGAAAGGCGGGTTGCCAAAACCACTTTCGCCAAAGTCACAATGTCACGTGTTTTAATATGTCAAATCCACCACTCGTGGGACGGGCGACGGCTAGTCAAATCACCCCATTTCACTCGTTCGGTACTTCACAACCGTATTAAGTCGAGTGAACGCCGCCATGTAACGAACTCAAAAGCTAATCATTTGAAATGGATTAGCCGAGCATGGAAAACCAACGTACTTGTACATAAGTATGTCTGTGATTCATGATTGGGACTCTATAACTATCAATTCTCAAGTATGGAGGCATCATCTTATCCATAAATCGAGTAATCTCCAAGTTTTCTCAACCTACTGATCTCTGTAAAATCATTTTGGTGTCCACAAAATTGAGGTACATGGACAAAGCTATATCCAGTGAGAATGGTTATTCAGGCAACATGGTAGATTTACCTACGAGTAAGGAGGAAAGGGTAATTTCTCATATAATAGCGACTAAATTCCACACAAAACCTACTACAAACTCGAAATTGGAAGTTAGGCTAAATCCCATTATGAGGAATCTAGTCATCAACAAGCGAGTTGTTAAGAAGAAATGGAGCAAGCGACAGAAGGAAGAAACCATAGCTGAAACAGTTGAAAGTGTTGGAGAGGATCAACCGGTCTGGTTAGATACTCTAAAGGAGGAGATCGTTAAGATTAAATTAGTCCTCAAATAAAATTAAGTACATTTCAGCAAATTTTGGACAGCTGGTAGTAGAGGAAAGGGGTCCCAGAGATGATAGACCTGTTCTTAAACGATCCCTTTAAAATGGGTAACTGTTATTTTAAATCATTCCCTTTTTGTAATTTATCTCTATTTTTAGAAACATGTGGAAGTCTGAGCGTTTCAAATTCTACAAATAATTTCTCTATATATATGTATTATCTCGAGGAAGAAAAAAAAAAGGGGGAAGGAACCTGCCCTCTGTGCAGGAAGACTTTTTGTAATTTTGGGATTAAAATGAATATATAAATGTAGAAGCGGATTTTGGATTGTTTATGAGAAGATTATGACTGGTGGTGACATGAGTCTTGTTTTCTATCATAGTATGTGTTTCTTGTAAGCTTATATTTCACTTTCATTTGTCTGAATCGAAGGAATATAAAACCTAGAATTCATCTCTGAGATGCTCTCGGCTTAACAATTTAGACTATATTTATTTCTTCTCAAACCAACTCTGAATTCATTTTAAATAATGATCTGATGCGGTTTTGTGTTTCTTTTTCCTCTAATACCATGAAAAATTTCTATTAAACTCAGACTCATCGCCTTAATTAGCCTTCTCCTCTTGATAGTTCAATGTTCCGACAATGCATTGTTCATTCTAGACTCCATAGCCCAAATGTCATCTCCGTTCCTCCATTCATTCAATAACAAACCCCAAAATAAACCAAATCTAGCCAATGTTTTCTATAGATATACCTAGTGACACGAGAGAGCCCTCAAAAATGCACTGCAAAAAGATGATGTTCAAACAGCATAAAATGTCACGGAAATCCGTTGCTTTCTGTTGTTGTTTGCCTTCCAAACGACTTCGCACGCACAAAAATTCAACCTGTACACCCATATTTATCGTGCACATCAACACCACAAGGTAAATTGTGCTTTTGCGCACCTATAACCACTATGCATTTCTTCTTTGTCACACCAATAACTTGCACGCACTACTTTTTCATTGCATGCCAATATCCACTACGCGCAGTTTTGGTTCTTGCACGGATACCTGTTGCACACAGTTCTTTGTATCATGCATTGATATTCCACATGCATTTCTCTCTATGCATTGCACCATGCCGAAGTTCAATATGCCCCCACCACACACAATAATATGCATGCACCATTCATTACATTGTCGCGAGACAACTTATACTCATACTGTGTGTGCGCCAACCAAACTCCTCTGCACTCTGCCAATACTGCATACACCATGTGCGCCATTATTATGTGTGTGTACACCATGCGCACCTTCTTATGTGTGTGCACTCCACGCAATGCTAAATTTAGCGCGTGCACCCTCACACCAATAGTTTTCCACACGGCGCCAAATTTTTCCGTGCGCACCCTGAGACCATATTTTTCTGCGTGGTACTAAATTTTTATCGTTCGCACCTGCACGCTATCATTTTTCCGTGCAGCACCAAAATTTAACGTGCACATAAGCACACCAATACCTTGTCGCGCAGTGTTGAATTTTACCTATCCCGAGATTTTCACTGCACCACATGAATTTTTGGTGCGCCCAACTGTGCACATTCACCTTTATGCGCATCGATTCCTCGTGAATTCTGCTGCAGAAATTGGGGCTTTTTCCCAATTCACCATAGACATTCGGCAACTATGAAATTCGTTCAATTTCACCCTGATAACACCAGCTCAACCTCTGTAACAACAGATTGTTGTGGGTTGACATTTCTGGAATGAATTTTTCCCAAACTCAATTCACGAATTGGGAATTTTAATTATAAAACTCGCTCCAACTGTCATGGACTCACTGTAACTTCAAATTCAACCAATTCCAGGTTTGAATTTTCTAGAACAGATATTAAATTAGTAATATCTCATCACTTGGCTGAATTTCGCCATTTTCTCATGAATTCAACTTTAAAAATTGGGGCTTTTCCCCATTTCCGCCTAGTTGCTATTACTTTTTACCATGGGCGTTCTACAAACTGAAATTTGGCCACTTCAAAATAAATCCTATGTGATATTTTGCTTCAACTCAACTTTCTCATCCCATCTAGGCTCAATGTTGAAAATTGAATCTATGATACCATATTGTAATGTCCTTGACCACCCATAGTCAGGCCACGCTACACGAGAGAACTCTTATGTTCTCTCTGTGGAACATATTGTAACATACCCAGCTTCTATTCTAAGCTATGCCACATAAAAATTTCTAATTGTATGCTATTAAAAATATATACACGCAGAACTCTTACGAAAGACTTATATATAAAATGTAAACATACAAATACATCTATAAACGCACGAATCCATACTGAAATAACAGTAACCGCATACATGCAGCATATACAGAAAATACCCATAAAAATAAACATGTAAATAACAATGCAGCAAGTAAATTTATCACACAATTGTCACTTATCTTGGTAAGAATGTCACCAACTGCGTGCAGACCTTCCACAAACCTCTCAGCCTTAGACCACACTATTCATCACTCTCAATAGTGAGTCACCCCCGAGCTGGGACTAAACTCCACCTGGGGTAAAGGGATTCCTAACCATGCTAAAGGCTCATAGACAACAAGAAAGACTCTGTCACAGTGCTCACTCAACTAACAGCCTACAGTCCCTCATTCCCCACATGCATGTCCCACCTAGGAAGTGTGCCCTTTCTCTACTCAACAGTCCTTCGGCTGCCCCACTTCCTTTCCAGGCTTCAACAACAGGCCGGACAGGAAGTCTCATAGCACTGTAGCTATAGTTTAGCACCTTCAGGAAATCAATTCCCAACAATTCTCTCACCCAGAGAATTTCTCACGAGCCTGACAACCCGCCTCCTCAATATCCCACGGGCCTGACAACCCGCTTCTTCAGTCCCGCTCCCCAGCTAACCAGCTACACCAACACAAAATGGCTATGGATACAAGTTCAGATACAGTGAAATGAATGTCTGAGGATAACTAACTGCGTGAGTGAAAATGGTCATGGAATCATGGCTGAATGATGGAAGGAATGATGGAAAAGATGATGGTAAGAATGATGGGGGGGGTGTGAAAATGAACTAAGTCCCAACAATATGCATGCATGTCCCCAACTTGACACTTGTCATGTTGGGAGCTACTTTGGTCCACTTGTCCCCAACTTTAGAACTTAGGATAAAATAATTATCCATACTTTATGATTTAAGAAATATTAATATAATATTCCTTTTTGGCTTAAGCTCCCTGACTTATCCCTTTTCCTTAACTTTTAGGCCCCACCCTTTACCTAACTAGTGGAGTTTAGTCCCCCGTCTCTTTTATCATGGTCAGTCTGTGCGCAGCGATGTATTTTATATTAAATATGATACATGTACAAAAATAGGCGCATTGGCCTTTAACATCTAGTCTCTCCAACATAATCAAAACATAAGCATCCTAGCTTATAATAACTGGCTCACCAGCCTATAAAACATATCATATACACAAAGGCTCCCTGGCCTTAACATCGCGCGCACTTAAGATGTTGCGCGCGATATCCTGGAATGTGCTCATTTCATCATTTTTACTGCATAGTACCTACGTGCACTATGCCATGAAAGGTGCATACAAAATTATATTGAAACAACTCAATAGCTTAAGTTCATTCTTACATTTACAATTGGTTCATTCTGGGGATATTATATCAGCTCCACCTGAATCACAGACCAATCAATTATATGATTAGAATCATGTACATATTTCTTCAATAATGAAACATGGAAAACAGTATGTGCCTTCACTGTGGGAGGGAGTGTTAGCCTATAAGCTATAGGTCCCACTCTATATAAGATTTCAAAGGGTCCACAATACTGAGGTGCCAGCTTGGCACAAGCTCCCATTCTTAGGAAACCCTTCCTGGGTCTAATTTTGAGATAGAGATGGTCTCTTATCTTGAACTCTCTGGGAGTTCTCTTTCTGTCGGCATAACTCTCCTGACTATCCTGAGAAGTTTTCAGATTTTGCCTAATCTGAATTACCTGTTGTTCCATTTCTTTCAGCATGTCGGGTTCGATTGTAATTCTATCCACTATATTACTCCAGCTGATTGGAATCTTTCACTGTCTACCATAGAGGGCTTCAAAAGGGCTCATCTTCAATGAATCTTGATAACTGTTGTTGTAAGAAAATTCTACCAATGCCAGGTAGTCTTCCTACTTCTTAGGATGATGCATTACATGCATCCTTAACATTTATTCTAATATTTGGTTCACTCTTTATGTCTATCCATCCGTTTGAGGGTGATAGGTTGTGTTAAACAACAATTTAGTCTCAAAACCAACCATCAAGGATTTCCATAAGCTTGAAGTAAATTTTGTGTCTATGTCAGATATAATCTCCCCAGGCATGCCATGCAATATGAATATCTCCTTCATGAAGATGTTGGAAATATCTATTGCCTTGCAAGTTGACTTGACCAGAACGAAGTGAGTAGACTTGCTCAATTTGTCCACCACTACTATGATGGCATCATTATGCTTGGCCGATTTTGGTAATCCGGTGATGAAATCCATGGAGATGGCTTCCCATTTCCATTCTAAAATTTGTAGAGGTTGTAAAAACCATGTTGGGTGTCGGTGTTCTGCCTTAACTTGTTGGCATTCGAGAAACTTAGCTAGATAGTCAGCTATGTCCTTTTTCAATGCAGGCCAATAAAATTGTTTCATAGTGACCATGATCATTTTCTAATAACTTGGATGACCAATATATGGTCTCTTGTGTAGTTCATTCATTATGAACCTCTTCAAGTCGTCACAACTGAGAATATACAATTTGTTTATGCAGTTCAACAAACCTTCATCAAGCATATGATAGCCTTCATACTTTATCCCTGTGGGCTCTTGCTTTAGGTATGACGTCACGGTCTTGAAAAATGCATCCATTTCTTGTGCATTCTTGACTTTCTCCCTGACATTCATTTCACATGTGCTTACCATTTCTAGGTGAATCATTTTCACACTTCTACTAAGGGCATCAGCCACCCTATTTTCCTTTCCTTTGATGTGTTTGATTTCGAAATCAAACTCACTAAGGAGAACCATCCACCTAGATTGTCTATCATTGAGTTTCAGTTGATCAAACAGGTGCCTCAACCCACAATGGCCTGTCATAAGTAAAAATATCCTACCCAGGAGGTAATGCCTCCACACTTTTAAAGCATGCACTATTGCAGCCAACTCTATATCATGGGTCACGTAATTGATTTCATGCTCATAAAATTTTCTGGATTTTTAGCAAATTACATGCCCTTCTTGCATAAGGAATCATTCGAGTCCTTCCTTACAGGCATCTATACACACAAGGAAGTCATCATCAGGGTCTGCAATCTTCAGCACGGATGCATGGCTTAGGAGGTATTTCAGTTCTTGAAATATTTCTTCACATTCTGATGTCCAAGTGAATTCAACCCCCTTTTTTCTGAAGGGCGGTGATTGGGCAACCAATCTTGGAAAATCCTTTTATGAACCTTCTATAGTATCCTACTAAGACAATAAAGGACCTAATATTAGATACATCCTTTGGGGTAGGCCATTCCATGATAGATCTGATCTTGTCAGGGTCTACTGCCACCCCTTCTTCAGAAATAACATGGCCTAATTAATGTACTTGCTTCTAGAAAAAGTGACACTTGCTAAATTTAGCGTAGATTTGATTCTCTCTTAGTACTTGAAGCACTAATTCAAGATGTTATTCATGCTCCTCTTTGTTCTTGGAGTAGATTAGGATGTCATCAATGAAAACAAATACAAATCTGTCTAGGAATTTGTTGAGTACATTATTCATCAAGCACATAAAAGTGGCGGGGTCATTGGTTAAACCAAATGGTAGCACCACAAATTCATAGTGACCATATCTTGTCCTGAAGGTTGTTTTGGGGATGTTTTCATCCTTGATTCGAACTTGATGGTATCCAGACCTTAATTCAATCTTTGAGAAAATGGAAGTACCCCTTAATTGGTCAAACAAGTCATCGATTCTTGGTAAGGGATATTTGTTCTTTATGGTTGTCTTATTGAGTTGTCTATAGTCTATGCACAGTCAAAGTGTGCCATCTTTATTTTTCACAAAAAAGATGGGTGCTCCCCATGGAGACATGTTGGGTCAGATGTAGCATTTTTCCATCATCTCCTTTAGTTGTAGCTTGATCTCAACTAGATATAGTGTACTCATCCTATAGGGTGTTCTAGACACTAGCACTACTCCTAGTGCAAGTTCTATGGAGAAGTCAATGTCTCTTCTCGGAGGCAGACCCGGTACCTCTTCTGGAAACACGTCTTTATACTCTCTTAATATGGGGTGGTTCTCTAGGTTTGTTTTTTCATCCTCAACAAATTCCAACACATGATTTGCACATAAAGGACATCCATTTCTACAATAATTTTTCATTTGAAGGGTTGATATTCATCTCACTCAGACAGGTCTCTGAATCCCTTGGAGGTTTATTCTTCTCTCTTCTTCATTTTCACACTCCAAAGTTTTATGGTAACAATCCAACTTGGTTTTATAAGTGGCTAACCAGTCCATACCAACCAATAGGTCATAAGATACTAAGGGAAGTATGTTAAGGGTTGCTTGGGTGGGAAATCCATCCATAATGAATTGGCATGCTGGTATGACCTATGCTACTTTTCTTTTGGTTCTAGTGGATAGTTGTATCAACCATGGCTTAACATGTCTAATTGTTTTCATTTTACACTTATCAGCAGTCTGAGGGGCCACATAATTCAAATTAGAACCAGGGTTAATTAAAATAGAAACTAGACAGTTGGCGATCGTAACTTCCATCTCCACCACTGAAGCTTGGTGGCTGGCTTGTTTATTATCCAAGGATGCATAAATATGTGGCATTATCCTAGCCACATCATTGAATTTGGTATCTTCTTGGATATTGTAGGCTCTTCTATTGTTTTGTTGTCTGTGTGGACAATCCCTTAGTAGATGTTCTTCTCCACAACCCCAACATTTCAAGGGTTCTTTCTTTGG
Source organism: Picea engelmannii (assembly GCA_009831015.1). Classification (NCBI taxonomy): domain Eukaryota; kingdom Viridiplantae; phylum Streptophyta; class Pinopsida; order Pinales; family Pinaceae; genus Picea; species Picea engelmannii. The sequence continues at coordinate 360,170 of ML784264.1, forward strand.
GTTATCAGACTTTCCTGGGGTTGCTCCAAAAGGTTTATTTCCACCCTGGGAGGGTAAATTTTGTTGATACACACTTCTAGTAGGAAGGCTCATCCTAGATTCATTCCCATAGTTCTTAAATCTTGAGGATTTAAACCCCTTCTTCTTGAATCCTGAACTACTCTTCTTCTTCCAGTCCTTGCAAGGCTCTTTCTGACTCTCGAACTGTTCATAACAATACCTTGCCTTATGGATAGTGTCTTCTAAGGTATTTGGCTCATCAAACTCAATCCTGTCTCGGTAGGTCTGAGGTAACCCACCAATAAATCATTGCACTTTTACCTTTTCATCCTTTATGTAGGGTACATACCTCAGCAGCTCAAGGAATTTATTAACATATTCCTCTATGGTGAGTTGTCATAGCCCGAGTTCATAGAACTCCTTAGTCTTCCCATAAAAGTATTTATCTGACAGATACTTCTTCTTGAAGTGTTTCTCAAATTGTTTCCATGACAAGTCCTTCTCATGGATTCCTTTCACATTCCTAAGGTCTTCCCACCAAATGGAAGCTTTTCAATTCATGTTGAAGATGGTTATTCGAGCCTTCAAGTTTTCAGAGTAGTCATGGACTCTAAAGTACTTCTTTAAACCAAGAAGCCAAGATTTTTCCTCTTCCCCTTTATCACTCTCTCCATTGAAAAAGGGTGGTTTGGTTGTCTTGAACTCTTCAGGATCATGACTTTTGGAATGCTTTCGCTTCTTTCCCTTCCTTTGAGAATGTTAACTATCTTTTCTACTGGAAGATACCTTAGATTTGTTAGTTTCCTCTCCAGAGGACTTTCTCGATGACTGTCTCATGACTCCAATTTGGACCTTCCTCGAGGTACTCCTCGTAGTGTGGCTACTTATGGCACCATGTTTTCGTATCTCAGGTGGGCTTTGACTTCTCTTTGTATGTCGTCGGTCCACCTGAATGGTTGTGTGCCCATGTTGTAGTTGCCTCTGTATATGGGATAAGATCTACAGCAAGACTGCATTAATTGTCATTTGTTTGTCTTGCTCCTTTATCAACCTTTCGTTTTCATTCTTCTAACTCTGTAATTCAGCCATGAGGCTCCTTACAGTTTCATCCAGACTCAGAGGAGTTTCCACCGCCCTCCTTTCGCCAAATTATTTGTCTCTAATGTGGGAGCCATCCCCCACTTCATGGTGCATCACCATCCTTTATACTTGTATTTCTACCATGATTTACTAACTGCTTGAGTGTTGACAAGACACTTACTATTAGCCAGCAGTCTATTAGTTTATGAACCACACACAGTAGAAAGTTTCATTATTTTCTTCATCAAAAGTTTAATCAGACTCTTTAGGAAAGAGGCAAGATAAGGTGTCACCCTTAAAATTACTTTAAATATGGTTTTTATGCAACTCGTCCATGAGCCCAAGAAGGCCAAGTTTTGTAACCTCACTCTAATACCAATTTGTAACACACCCGACCCTTGAGTATCTTTCCTAGGGATAGGGCATTCAAATTTTGTCTTCCTTCTTAGATCGGATCCTCCTTTCATGTCTCTATCGTATTTATGCTTATCAAGGGCTCTCCAACCACGGTCATCATGCTCGTATCTGAGTTCAAGATCGGAATACATGCTCCGGTGAAGGGTCTTCGAGCATTCATTAGTTGAGATCCACGTAGCATCCATGGGAATCCATTACCAGGTTATCTCCACTCGCAAGGAAATTCGATTCATCACCTAAGCCAATGACAGACTCGATACAAATCTATCATACTAGATGTAGATGAGTTTGTCACTTTGGTGCTTCGACACTTCATCATTGAATGCCTCTTTATTGTCCACATACGAGACCTCCCGGAGTCTCGAACTCCCCAAGTTCCATAAGCTTGCCACGTGGCTTCAACCTTCGAGACCTTTGGTTTCTCTCTAATGTTACACCCCAAATCCTTTGAACTCCCTAAGTCCCAGACTCTGGGATTTCTGGTCACTTCACCAACCACTTTGGCTAGGCGAGCACATACCAGGGATTAACACGTAGAAGGAGCCAGGGGTGACACGTTTCATGTATCAATAGGCATATAGGGTCTACGAAAAGCAAAAATTGAGCTGACATGTGGCACATCGAACGTGGGTCCACATCACCCTGGTGATGTCAGCTTGTCACGTCACACCAGACTGATAGTCTTCTAACATCCCTCAAATCTCATGGTCGATATCTGGCCGCATAGATCCATAGATCCACAGCTCACATTGCTTCGTGATTCCGGCCTTCAGGAGTTTTGCGATACAAACTCCTCTTTTCTCCCAGAGTTGATCAGCATCGAGGTGACCACAGTCTAGATCTAATGGTTAGGAAAATTCTTGAAGCATCCTCGAATTGATGACTCTCGTTACTTCGGGCTTCAAAGCTTATTGACACACCACACTTCAAATTCCTTGGAGTGCCTAGTATTTGGACTAAAGGATCTAGCACCATGCATCCCCTATATATTGACAATTGAGAGGGATCCTAAAGGATCCCTAGATCCATGGTCCACAGTACTTTGTGACTCCAACCTTCGAAGAATTTGATGTTACAATCACCCATGTCCTCCTAAAGCAGTCAACATCGGGCTGACTACATCATAAATCCGATGGCTAGGAAAGAACGTGAAGGATCCCTAGATCTACAGTCCTGGTCACTCAGTCAGTTTGTTACTATTAGGGCCAACAATACTCTGAAGTCTCAGACTTTTGGAGCTCCGAAGTCAGAAGGAATTGGCTCCCTTAGGCTTAGCACAGGATTCCTAGATCTTGGTCACATGGGTCCTTCTAACTCTCATGCGTTAAGCACAACTTTGTCATCGTGAACTTACTGAGGACATGGGCATAATATCTTGGTCACACAACAAGGATTTTGAAGAATATATCCTCTTCAGGCAGATAGGGCTAGATGAACGCAATACTTTCTATCTCGATCATCCTACAGGTTTACATCCCACGACACCTCGAAGGCTAAGTTGGGGCATATATATGATCAATCAGAAGCATAAGTTCACAAGAAGATAAATGCATACACATAGCTTGATCATTCAATAAAAAAACCATTCCTAGATGTATAAATACATGCATTCATCCATTATTCCAATTCAATACATAAAGTATGAAAACACTTATCAGAACCAGATAACGTGATGCCACTACTGAAAGGGGTGCTTGTTTCCACCCAACCATATGCTCAATCACTCCTAACGGATTTACCATTGGCCACCCCCGAGATAGACCACGATGCTCTGAGACATAATTCTTTCTTCTGACTCAGCAACAGTCAGGGATAGAGGTTACTCTCCTTCTCCCATAGGATCTTGGCAACAGGTTCTCTCTATTCCAAGCAAGGAGGCCTGCTTGAGTACTTCCTCAGTCACTCTGCACCCTCATTTATCAACTTGTATCATAACCCTGCTAGCCACTTCTTGTGACCAGAACACGTTCATTTCTCAGTTCTCCCTCGAAATTGAGAGCTTAGTCTCTCTTCTTTGCTTATTTTCACAACTCTTCCTTTGCCCACTACGCCTTCCTTTCTTTCCTTCCTCAGCAAGATTGTGTGTGGCCCAAATTCCCAGTCCATGGTAAGGTCTGAAAGCCTTACAGATGGGCGCTCTGCCCCACCCCCTCATTAACTCTTGAGGAGGTCTTCCCACCTACCACTCTGTCTTTAATTCATTCCTGGGTTAGAGGAATGTTCTGGTCCTGAGCAATTAAATCCAACAAGGTACTAGTTTGGTGGGGGTTATCTCAACCATTCCTGGTTCCCCTGACCATCTCTTTCATAGCATATGTGGTCTATCTTGGAAAACCCCCCTTTCAACAATTATGCAACACTTATCCATTTTCTCTTAATAACATAAATTACATTCATTGACCTTTTATACAAAGGTTCATCAAATCAAACATTCACACATATCAAGTTTGACATAGTCTCTTTGACAATATAGTTATATTTACAAACTAGGGAGTCTAGCAATTTCCAAGTCCCATCCTTCTTTGGTACAATTATGATAGGCGACCCACAAGGTGAGGTGCTTGGTTGAATCACACCTTACTCTAATAGCTACTACAACTTCATTTTCTTCCAGAATGGATTGTCTATATAGGCCAATATTCAGCAATGGGGAGTCTAGCAATAACTTCATTTTGTGCTCCACTTACCTCTTGGGTGGTATCCTTTGTATGCATGTAACAACTCCTTCAAATAATCATTTTTCTCTTTACTACACCCCTCCAAGGATTCCTTTACTCTTATTGACTCATCCTTGGTCCGATTTTCTCTTAAGAAAATCAAAACATATTTCTTACTGGAAGTAATGAACTTATTTTCTTGGTTGGCACTTACTATTGAGATCTCTGACTTGCCTTTATGTTTGTTGATGAGTAGGACTTCCAATCCTTGATTAGTCGGTACTATCTGGCTCTTAGTATGAAGATTTCATCCCTCATATACATGTATGGGCCTCCAAAAACTACTCCACATACATCAAGGGGTACTATGTCCAATTCCACTTCATTAATAAAATATACACTTATAACAAATTTATTCTTACACTATTTAATTACCTTAATATTTTCATCCTTTTTTACCCATGCCAATGCATATGGGCTAGGATGATCGTGAAACTCCAATCCAAGTTTCCTGACCAGGCATGTTTCTATGAGATTATCCTATGAACTAGAGTCAAGCAAGGTGTCTATATTAGTCTTCTTGACCTGGATCTTGATGAAGCCTACTCAAATTCAAAGTGTTGAGCAAGGCATCTATCTTAGTCTTCTGACCTAGATCTTGATGAAGGATAATCAGATTCAAGGTGTCGAGCAAGGAGTCTATCTTGGTGATGAAGGATACTCGGATTCACCTCCTTCTTCATTGATGTGTTGACAATATTCTCATCCACATCAACACTGATTCCAACCTGATTTCTCAAATTTGTGGCTAGAAGATTATTTTTCTTTGCATCCTTCTTGCAGTTCTTCGAGTTCAACTCTGGATGTAGTTTCCAACACTTTTATTCATTGTTCCCATCAATATTGAATTGGTTACAATGGTTGCTAGGATCCTTGCATTGATGTTCAGTGGTTTCCATATTCTTATCCTTTCCCCCTTTCCACTTCTTCTTCCCCTCCTTGGAAGCTTCCTAGTGATCTTTCTACTTGGAACCACTTGGATTCCATTTCTTGTGGCCTATGTTTTCCATATACCATGCATGTACACATGCCTTGTCCACTATCCCTAGCTTGAAAAACATCACTTGCTTTCATGGATAGATATTTAGACCCCCTAGATACTTAAGGAGTACATATGGTTTCTTGGGAGAGATACCTAGAATGATGGTCATCTTTATGAACTCGGCGGTGTACTCCTATACACTATGCCCTTTCTTCTGCCCAAAGTAGTTCCACCAGATCCATTGGTCCTATACATACCTAATGGGGTAGAATTGGAACTTGATCAAGGTTTTGAAGTCCCCCCAGCTAGTTATTGGTGGATCACCCTCCAACCTAAGTGTTTATGTATGGCTTTCCCACCAAGTAAAATCATGTCCCTCTAAGTTCAGTCTGGAAATTACATATTTTGTTCTTCATCTATATGGTGAACGTTGAAATAAAATTCTAGTCGTTGCAACCAATGATTCAGTTTCAATGCACTGATCTCACCTTGGTATGGCTTTATGTCCACTTTTGTTTCCATCTTGATAAATACTATGAAGGGTTTACGGTACTAGAAATCGATTTCTCTTTCTTGGGATCTTTTTGTGATTCCTTTTCTAGGTCTTTGTTATCCCCCGGTTTCCCATCTTATCTGATTTCTAATTTTGAGCCTTCAACTTCTCTGAACGGTCTAAGATTGCTTGCTAGAGCCACCACGAGGATGGACATATTGTGAGATATGTCAGTGACTTTCTCTTCCAACCTCTTAAATCTCTCCTCTAGTAGATCTTGAGGGTTGTTATGAATATACTTGTTGACCATGGCTAGCGTTTTGTGACTTTCTTCTTAAACCAATTCCTAGATCCTAACAACTTTCCACAAATACCCCAAGAAAACCTGCTATGATACCAATATGATCAGTAAACTACTATGGATATTTTACTTGACAGTTCATCACAATAGATCTAATAAAATATTGAAATATTTACTATGAAGGTTAATTTCCTTTAGATCTCAAATTCTTTAATTATCGGTTTTCTGCTTAAAATGTTTGAAATAGTTGAAATGTGAAAAATAAATAATAGAAATAAATACTCACACACCATCCATAAAATAACACAAGATATAACCTATGAAACCCAATACGAGAGAAAACCCAACTAGAAGGTGAGGCCGCTCTGCTCTCTTTTCTTCAAATATAAGTACAAACAAAGAGGCACTTTATGTGGAGTATCCTTTGACATTGTGGCTTGTATGTTTTCTACATAATATATCATCCTTTGTTATGCTCTCAAAACACCACTCCTAGTTTCCCTGCTCAACTATGGAACAAATAAAATCCTAAAGAATGGAACCCCTTTTCCTCCTAGCAGCCAAGTATTTAGCATCACCCAATAACCATCTAGGGGTAGGGTTTTGACTTCCCCAACCCTCAATTATGATAAGGTTTTGGACCTTTTAGAATATTCTTTTAATTCCATACATGGCTAACCCCATATGCGTGAGTAATGGGGGTTGACGTGGTATCCATTTGTACAATGGTGGTCAACATGATAGGTCAACTTGTGGGATGCATAACTTTTTCATACGATCTCTTATTGACATGATTTTTGAAATGATGGAAAGTTATCGAAAGCATCGAAATTTTAATGGAAATTTCATTTGATGCCTCGAAATGGATTCAAAAGGTTTCAAACACCAATTTTCCAAACTGGGACATGCCATTAAAATGAAATTGCAAGTTGATTCCTCCAATTTTTTTCACTTTTAAATCATCGAGATAGATGAAAAATAATATAATGATCCAATCAGGATTAGATATCAAGAACCCATAATTTCCAAAGGCATAGATTAACAGTATCGACACTAGATAGATTAAATACCGGCACTGACCAGAGGCTATAAAGAGTTATCAGAAGGAGGTGGAGGTAAAGGGTTTTCAAGCCAACGAGCTATGCCAGAGGGGGGATTTATGGGATTATTGTCCCAACCATCATTGACAGGATACACAAGAGGTTCATGGAAATTTTCAATACTAGGATGTGGTTGTAGGGGAGGATTAGGAGGAGTTTGAGGTTATGGCAATGGTGGCTTCCCATCAAGGTTCAAATAGTCATTTTATACCAGTTGGTTAAACTCTTTATAATCAACATCAAAATGTATTAAAACCCTCATTTTCTTGTGTCTCCCATGTTTCCAAAACACATTGGGTTCTCTTCCTCTTCTTCCTATGTTTCATCTATTTCCACTCATGTTACTTCTCTAACTGAAAACAACCATCTAATTACATCATCATTCCAATGAGTATAGAATTATTAAAGTAAAATACAAGAAACAATTTAGTAAACATCTATTACAATTTTGTTCAAAATGATTTAGCTATGGCTCTGAAAATGACAAAGTAATTCAAGCATGCAATGGAACGATGAGTAGGAATAAATGTAAATGAGGAAGAAAATCCATGTTTTGACAGGTAGCCTTCTCATTATTTTTCTTTTCAAAATCCATACTATACACCTTTTTGCAAAATTCTCTTCATGGAACAATTTATTGTCTCTTTAAACAAGGGAAATGAGTGAAAAACGAATAAATAAATGACATAGACAATGATAAAAGGGAGTGTAATTAGTGAAAAATGATATGAAATGACATTAATACATGAGAAATTTATGTTCAATGTTCACAAGCAGACAATCATTTATTTTCATAAAACTGTGTAATTTTCATTGTGGAGCTAATAATCTATGTGCAGTTCGTTTGAGAGGGTTCACAAACAATTCCAAAAAACAATCATGTGTTTCTAGATTATTCCTTTCACCCAAAACTATATTTCCAAACTACATAATAATATGATTTTATAGCATCCAAATCAAAATATCAAGCTGCACATATATCATCCTTTGACCAGAAAATAAAATCAATGCCATATACAGGTCTTTCATAATAAACAAATCTTTAATAGACCCTCCTTAAAGGCTTCTCTTAATCAAAACTACATAAACAGGGGGAGAATGACAAGGAATTAGAATAAAAAATTGTTCGGCAAAAATAGGAATAAAGCATGGAAAATGATAAATAATGAGGGGATAATGCCTAGTTTATGTAATAAAACTTTCCACTTGCTTATCATGCCTTTATATTCATTGTCAAATATGTATTTTCTCTTTATACTTAATAAACCAAAACCTGTGTCATACCTTAACACTAAAAACCTCTCAAATGATTATTTGGCGATTTGTTATATGAATTTGATGAATATTTACCTCTTTTTAGGCAAACCTAGCTCTCATAATCATAGTTATTCATAATTGTTGGTTTAAAAATAATGCAAAGGATGGTATACGAGTCAAAATTAGAACAAAATACTTAGCATTGTAGTCATAGAAGAACAAAATGGCGCATGGCCTTAACTTCCATAATGAACAAAGTAAGTGTCAAGCACAGGGTGAGCTTTTATTTTCCAAAAAATGAAATGACCCCAATTCTGTGGAATTATCCAAGAGCTCGAATAGAATAGAGCTATGAATAATGAGGAAATAAACTCAACTTATAACCATATGAAACTTTTACAAGTTCATCGATACCAGCAATGGCTCGAATGTAAGGGACAAAGGATACTCGGATCCATGAAATGAATAATAGATTAGTGTTATAGCCAACAGGAAAATCAATGGGCACACAACCTCATCTCTTGTCAAAGAACAGGGATAGCGTCGAGCATGGGATGATCTTGATTTTTAAAATAAATCCAAATGAATTAAATACCATTAATCTTCTATAACTACGAGTTCGAAACAGAGCTTCATTTTTTTTTTAATGAGAATGGACATGGTCGTAACAAGCATAGTATCCATCAAAACTTATGTAACTTTAATCAATACATTCATATGACTGAGGTTCAAACCTAGGTAACAGATCATGCACAATATTGATCGCATATTAGTATTCAACAATGAACAAACCATTTATGAATCCAAGTTCAAACCCAAGCCAAGACTTAACAAATATCCATTATAATATAAATGGGTTCGACCCATAATTCATTCTTCTTCCAAGACCCATTATTTTCAAACAAATCTTTTAGGAAAATGAAAAAATGATAATATGATTTTGGAAGGAATAATGCATACAATAGAGAGTGGCATAATCATTTTTTTCTTTTTGCAAATGAAAAACCCTCGAACAACGTTCAAGCATTTTCTTTCTTCGTGAGTGAAAAGTAGGGAAAATAAATACTTCCACACTCATTACCAGTCAATTCAGCGCCATTGATACTTCATTAGCTGACAAACTTATGCAAAATATGTTCATAGAATGGAGATTACATACCTTGTCCAAGAAGCATTTTTATACCAGCTATGGAGGCCAAGACGGTTGAAAAAACTAACGGGAGAAGTGATTCCAAAGCCAAGCCATATATCTTCCTCCATGGACCAAAACCAAATGAAATGACAATTACCCTAACCAGGTAGAGGTGGTAAAATGTGGTCCTTTGAGAATTGATTCCCACATCCTCTTTCATTCAATCCATGGCCAGCTATATCCCATCACGTCAATATTCCAACCATAGACCATATTGTATGCATATGTTAGGCTCAATCCATTCCAACTTGTATATGTCAACACTATATCATATCAATCTTAAAACTTAAACATTATCACCAACATATCACTTCAACCTTATGCACTATGATATCCATTTATGTAGTGTGAATAACCATGTGAATGGTTCAAATCTTGTATTCATAACCTTTGTGTATAGTTTGACCATACGTATTATATGCATTAAAAAATGATTTTCATATATGTATTAACATAAATCCAATCTAACTCATATATATAGAGTTTGTAAAAACCAAAACTTCATACCTTGACATGTCTTGATCGTATTGTTATCGTTGTTCATTGCCATATGCCAAATCCATATATATGTATTAGACCCAAAAATAAACCATATAAATCTTCACTCAAGTTTTTTTTAAAAGGCTTAATATGCCTTGAATGCTAAAGTATGGGCAACAAACTTTGATTTCGCTAGGCATGTAATCTCATAAGAACACAACAAACCATGCCCTTTGCAAACAATTTATGAGTGCCATGTTTAATGTTTCCATTATACTGAGGAGAGAACATAGTTATGTTTGCAATTTATCCAATACCATTTGATCATAGTTTGATGTCTTCGCAAATTGCCACCGTACTTACTAGCAATGCAAACAAATATTTTGCTTCATCCAAACATATGCATTCATAAACACCACAAGAAACTTGGAATCATTAAACCATTGCTTTTAGCATCATAACTGAAATGATGCCTCAACTTAAAATGATGGTATGCCAACATGTTGGTGTAAATGTTATGTTTGGAAATAACCACTCTAGTGTGTTTTCTCCTAGGGCACCCCACCAATTAGACATATTCACATTTTTTAATAAATATATGTAGGCTTCACAATTCTTTGTGAGATTTTATAGTAAGTGTTGAATTATGAGTCAACGTATGGAAACTCCACATGGTAGTTTATTTTCAATAGAATATAACTGAAAATATCATGTTTTACTTTTTGAACTTTTGAATTTATACTTGTTGATTATTTCTTCTTCTATGAATATGGTGTTTCAACAGGACTTTCGTCATAATTTTAAAATATGCTCCCAATAAAAACACTCAAGGAGGGTAGAATGGGAAAGAAGAAGATAGAGAAGAGGTGTAACCATCAAATTGTAACAAGGAAATTCAACTACTTCGGCAAATACTTCAACAAATAGTATTGGGGACAAAGAGATAATTCATTTATCTTTGTTGTTTGTATGCTTCATTTTTCAAGACAAATTAATCGAAGTTTTTCAAACAATTGAAAAAGAAATGTAACTTGACTGATCCAACTTTTGAACAACATCTTCAAAACCAAAATAAAAGAAGAGACAAACAAAAATTGATATATATATATATATATATATATATATATATATATATATATATATATATA